>CACRXP010001410.1:56501-67580 GCA_902702965.1 Spirometra erinaceieuropaei | reverse complement strand
GGACGGAGCCTTGAGGAACACCGCTTTCGACCGCTACCTCCGCTGACTGCCCGTCACCGATGTGAACAATTTGAGAGCGACCGATCGAGAAGCTTTGGATCCACTTCAGGAGATTACCCCTAATGCCTGTTTGGCTTAATTTGTACAGGAGGCGCTGATGTGGTACACTATCGAATGCTTTCTTAGAGTCGACATAGGCTGCGTGCACTGCATTGCCGCCAGCAGCTGCCTGTTCACAGCGTTCTAAACAATAAAGTAATTTTGTCACTCATGATCTCTCCCCACGAAATCCGTGCTGAGTATCGCATAGCAGATTATACTGTTCTAGTAAGCACTTTATTTCACGCTTTTTTCAGAATTTTGAAGCAAAATGAAGTAAGGCTGATTGGTCTGCAGTTGTTTGCTAAGACCTTGCCTCCGCCTTTATAAAGTGGCGTGATCCGTTCATATTTCCAATCGACGGGCAAATAGCCCGATTCGAATGAATGTTGGATTTAGATAATTCTCCAACGAGTTCGAGTCCCAAGGAGTTGTTGCGTGCTTGAAGACTGTGCCTAGCCGGATTTAAGACTACAGCTTCCGCTTACGACTGGACGAGTGAAATGTTTATGCCTTCCGTGGAATACCTTGGGTCCATAACTGACCGAGCTGGTCTTCATCTGGACCCATATAACACTGGAGTCATTAAGCAGATTTCTCCGGCGAAGAATGCACCTTCCTTGCGACATTTCATGGGCCTCATACGATAATACAGCCCGTTTTCAGAAAAGCCACCAACACAAGACAAATACTACACTTCAACAGCAATCACCCCCTCTCTCACAAACGCAGCTGTATCCGTACTCAATTCCAAAGAGTTGAAACACACTGCAGCACTCCAGCCGGCAAAAGAATTGGACGACAATACCTTCATGACCTCTTTCGAGCCAATGGATACCCAGCTACTTTATTAAGCAAACCAAGGGCCGAGTGGACAGAGGACGGCCACAAGAAGAAAGACTCGAAGTCTGGAAGGCTTTTCCTTACATTAAAGGAGTCTCCGTGGCGGTTTCACGACTGTTACAGCCCGCCAGGGATGGCATTGCCCGTCGACCCCATGCAACATCTCCTCGCCGTTTGATGCAACCCAAAGACATACTGTCACCCACTGAAACCTCATCACTTGTCTATCAAATATGTTGTAACGATGGAGACTGCAACTATGTTGGGGAAGTCGGACGTAAATTGTAAACCAACCCAGCTGAGCATAAACTGGCAACGCGGAAACTAGACCCGAACTCACAGCTTGCGACCCACATCGGAGAAACTGGCCACAGTTTTGACTTCGATGAGCAGCCGTCTTAGATCGGGGCACCTCAAGCACAGAGCGTCTCACGCTTGAGGCTGGGTACTCAGATGCCAATTCCATTAACAGGCATCTAGACCTTCCTGCGGCCCACAAAGCCCTACGTCACTACATACGCCGTGACGAACACAGGACAGTCATATGGAGCTTAAGAATACCTAGCAAACACGGCCTGTCGACCAATTCACCCAAAAAGGGACACAAACGCAACTAATCCCAATTGAGGTGACGACACAATACAGGAGGCCACCAACACTCACAAGCGACGGCCAGTAGGCCAAGACAGCGAAAGAAGAAAAAATCGATCATCTCAAGGCCAACAACCTCGGCTGCTTGTACAAAATTCTGACCGATTTTTGTACTAGACGCTTTGATAATGGAGAGCCGCCCAAGTTCTTTGAAACGTCAGCCATACAATTCCCTCGATCCGCTGAGCACTACCCTTTCCTCATTTTATCCATCCGGATCTCTTACGTTTGCTAACCTGATCGGAAGCCTTCCTAATGGAACATATGATACGGGAGCCACAACAAACACACTTCGGGGACTGTTCATCAGAATTACTAGTCGGGAAAATGTTATGTACGATGACAAAGGGCAGTTAACACCAACCGCCTTCACCATATTCTAATAGTTGTCAGACATTGATCACTTTCATTCACCACCATATCATCTATAGTTTAACAGACATGTTGAGCGATTAGTCGACACTTTCAAACTGGCTCCCCAGCATATAAAAGAAATGAGTCCATGGAAGAATTTCTCGAAATATTTTTTACCGAAGCATCAGGCAATCTCGAACCCGAATTCTCTGGACGGTGCCTCTGCGGCAGCGGCTCTGATGCGGAGGCAGCGTCACACACCATTCAATATAATTCGTCTGTCGTCATCTTTCAGAGTACCTAGGGATGTCGGTCGTAAAACATTCTGTCCGACGTTGGTAGAGAGGCAACTCGGGTCGAATCTAATTTCGTAGCCGTACCTGCAGCAGACAAGCTCCTGATTAACGACCAACCACTAACCCCCAACCTTAGCCCGTAACTCCTAACCCTGACCACTAACCCCTAACAGGTACGGCAATGAAACAAGGTCTTGCCGGCAATTCAACCGGCGCCGTGCAGTAAAGCAGTGCTCGTTCAATCCGCGTAAGAATGTGCTGGCAAAAGAGCACAGAAGCAATCAGGACTTCTGGACACTTGGACGTGTTAACTGAAAATATGGTGGCGTCGTCTATGAGATTCGGTTCGGATAAGACATTTGGGTTCAACGTGCCGTTCAGCTGAGACACACCAAATGCACTGATATTCCGAATCGGCGTCAAAATCTATCGTTAGAAATACTACTGGACACATTAAATTTGCCAAAATCACGATAGGAAACTACGTTTCCAGTGTCAAGACGATGACCTCAGCCCCGAACACCAATGAAAACCGTACAATCGTAAGTGAGCCAGAGGCTCAAATCATACCATTCAGCTCAAAGGAGCGAATCGTTAGGAAGTGCCATCCAACCCGGCATACTAACGTGTCGCCTAGGCGATCCGCACACACCGTGCGCGTGCTGATATCGCGCCAACTCCTGACAGGATTGGAAGTTTACTCAACCAGTCAGATGGGTCAGGAGCCCATCCGGTATGCCAACCGTACAAGGCCATTATCTGATTGGTCCGAGTTCGATTCGACCCTGGACATTCCAGTATGTTTCTTTTTCTGCCATATATAAGCTGCAGAATAGGGCGACGCATATTTTTTCTTCGTCCTTGCAGGTGAGTCCTGGTTCGGGAATTTGACCGAAAAGGGTTGTATGGCGGACGGTCAGCGAGGCGTGCTTTAAGTTCACACGGCATTTTCCATTATCATAAATGAAGAAGAAGAGTCGAGCACTGGAATACTTTGTTTATTTTCCTGAGCATTCAGACTCGTATAGGAGTCCAACGTTGGATATTGTGGCAGCAATCATCGGCCGATGGCGCAAAACTGGAGGTAACTGCGCAGGGCTCCGTATGCCGGCGCCAGATCGATAAATCGATTGACCGAGTTCTAATCCGAGGCCCAGGTTTCAATCAATTCTCGACCTGTTTTGTTTTTGGCGTGGGCGACTATTTTTATGGCTGCGAAGTTAAAATCGTGACCCACTTCGTAGGTGTGGGCGGCCACTTGTGATAATGCGTCGCCTCGTCGCACAGCCAGCTTATGTTCGTGTATGCGCCATCCGAGCATGCGCCCAGTCTGCCCTGTGTAGTTACAAGGACAACTTTGACACGGAATGCGATACACTACTCCAGATTGCTCTTCAGGTTTTAACCGGTCTTTGATTTTCATGACCCTATTGCGCATGGTGGCTTTGGGGCGGTGTGCCATTCTAACACCTAGCTTCGCAGCAATGAACTCGGTCGCTTCTGAAACGCCCTTGATGCATGGTAAAAAATACCATTAAGTGGGTGGCGTTGATGTTCGAGTTCTCTGGTGGCGACTGCGTAGGCGGCGACTTATGAATGCCCTCGGATAGCCGTTTTGCACAAACTGGTCGCGGAGATAACGAGCCTCACGTGTTCTGTCCTCCGGTTTGCTGCAATGAGTTTGGACCCGTTTGAAGAGCGTTTTCACACAGCTTCGTTTGTGAGCCATCGGATGGTTGCTGTGAAAACTGAGAAGCTGTGTGGTGTTCGTTGACTTCCTATAAACCGTCGTTTCAAGTTCAACGTTAAGGTTTCGTCTGACAAGCAAATCCAGGAAGGGCACCTGCTGTTCCTGTTCTTCTTCCCTCGTGAATTTTATATCAGGGAAGACTGTGTTGAGCAGGCTGTAGAAATGTTGCAGCATGTCCTTCTTTACGATGACGAACGTGTCGCCTACGTAACGACACCAAAACACCGGTTCATGCTGGATGAAGGCAATCTTTTCTAACTCACGTAGGACCACTTCTGCCACTAAACCGGAGACCGGTGAGTTTATTGGAGTTCCCTTGATTTGATCATAGGTCTCTCCCGCAAAAATGAGGAAAGTTTGTTGGCAGAATTCAAACAGCCTCATGAGGTGTTCAATTTTGAGTGCATTCGGAGTCTCATCGTACGCCTCTTCAAGTCTCTTGCGCAAGACTTCGCGGGCCAAGTTTGGCGGGGTGGATGTGAATAACAACGTCACATCGAAAGAGACCATGATTTCGTCCGACTGAATCCTCCGACCTCGGAGGTCTTTGAGGAATTGAGAGGCTGATCTAGCTGAGGTAGTCTAATTGCCTTGGAGGAACTTCAGTTTTGAGTACATCCACTCAGCCAAATAGTAGGTGGGACTGCCTTTTAGGGCAACGATTGGTCGAAGTGGGACATTTGCTTTATGGATTTTTGGCAGACCATAGAATCGAGCTAGAGCGGTGTCAGCCATTCATTCTCCGTGCTCACATTTTTATGTCGGTATTCTCTAAGCACCTTACTCAGCCGATCTGCCACTGCTTTGGCTTGTAACTCCTGTGCTGGTCTGTAAAATTCACTGTCATCAAGAAGGGCTTTAGCTTTTTGATTATAGTCTTCCCGGTTAATCGTCCCTTGTCAGCAGGTAGAATGATAATGCTGTCCTCCCTTCTCAGTCCGCTCATAACCCTTGACTCACTCTGCGAAATCCATTTGGTTGGTCTGTGTGTCATCAGCAAGGAGGTAACACGTTGTCTGACGGAGTGTTTCATGACGTCGAGTGTTTCCCTTCACACAAGCATAGCTTCCAGGAATAGACTCTTCTTATTCACTTATGCATACACTTGGAACTCGAAATTTCGTCCACATCCATTATGATTTCAAGTTCTTCAATGAAGATAGATCGAGACAAAGTAGGCAGAACCTTGGTTTCTTGGCTCCCCGCGGTCCAAATTTCGCTTTCTTGCTCTATGGGTGTGACGAGGTAGTTACCTATTTATGGCTTCTTCCTACGCAGGCATAAAAATGCCTTGGCCTCGGCGAGGATGCAATCAGCAAGTGACTCCCGTAAGATGATTTTTTGCACTCACGTGAACACGCATACCGTCTGATTGTCGTCTTAAGCTTTTTATGTCCCCAGGAATTGATGTTCGATCTCGAAATAAATCATTCGGAATAAAACTTTTCGGCGAGGTTTGCTTCTGCAGTCCCACTTGACTGATGTCATATGGTATGCTTACTAAAACAACATTAGTTGGCATGCCTAACTTAGCCACTCACTGGACTAGGAAGAGAAAGAGAGCGTAAGCAGAGTTTGAAGCACCCCCAGGGAAGCGAGTGAAGGTGGCGTGTACATACTCTCCCCCCGACACAACCTCTCGTTGGGTTAAGAGGATATGGGGGTACAATCACAACTGGAAGGCCATGCAGGGAACCGCATGATAATTCGCCGTTCATGGCCACTATGGTGGAACCGACGGAGTTCCTTGTCATCCGAACAATTTAATTAGGACGTCCACTTAACCGTTCGCGGGATTATGATAGTAAAGAAGATGCAAGCAGGGCTTGAATCACGCGAGGGGAAGCGCGTGTGAACCGATACCTGCGGTAACCGAGGCTAGCGTATAAGCACTCCTCCCCCGTGGCACGGTCATTCGCAGGACTAAAGTGCAAACACATGATATTTGGGTATTACCGACAAATACAAGAGAGGTTGTAATTGTCATTTCTGGTTGGTATAAACATTCTGCCTTTATCACGCGCCGCCGTGCGGCTGCTGGTTGCGCTCGAGAGAGAGTCCGTAAGGAACAACGGGACGAGTGAGGTCCATAAAAACGATCGATGAACGCCCCTCTACCAAAGTCAGCACATTCGCATCTACTAAATTTTTTAGACAGTTAACCATATGATATCACTTAGGTGGGACTGCAGGACCAAACCTCGTCAATTTTTCCAACTCAGTTCAAAGTTGATATATGAATATCTGTGCCCAGTTGGTGTGAATGTTGCAGCCAACACCTGTCAGGTTCAGCAGGATAACCACGTCATACTGATAGACTGCCAACAGGCGGTGCATAGTGGACACATGTTGAATGTTGAAATTCATAGGTATTTTGGCAGATTTTTGTATAATTCATATTGACCCAATTGCGAAAAACTAGGCGCCTCGGAGGGATTCGAACCCACGCAGTAAGGAGAAGGTTTTAGTACAGCCAATGCTCCGACTGCTTGAGCTACGAGGCCCCGCCGGACGACGCGAGTTTAATCACATTTGGGTCCAGTTACCCGCCCAACCTACTGCAACGTCTGGAATCCGCCAAATCTGATACAGTAAGTTGACTGCCCAAGCAGGATTTCCTAAGTAATTCACCTAGACTCCACCATCGCGACTGAGCACCGTCTCATTGGAACTGGTCAATTCAAACTTAAATCACCTGCAAATCCTGAAAGATGAAGTCAGTGTGCTCGATTGGTGGGAATCGTGGAATGTCACTTTCACCAATGCTAACAAAGTCATCTACCTTGTAGTACACAAGCACCAGAACAGTTTGTCGACAAAGAAGTCGGAGCAGAACAAAAAGTTTACTGGGGACAGCCAACTCAACGAGGAGATGTTAAACAACACAGCGCAAAAAAACGTCGTCGCCAACTGCATCGGAGACGATACAAAATAGTCGACTGACCACCAAGTGTGATGAAATCATGGGATGCGTATATTCTATTGAAACGAGAATCTATTTGTGATCACCACAACAGTTTTCCTTCATCATGCTGCATGTGTAGCGGTGCTACTCAGATGATATGACGGAAAAATTGCAGATCTTTAAGCGCCAGCTCGAGTGGTTTGCATACGTCCTCAACCGCCAGTCTGCAATCTGCGGGAAATTCACCAAAAAATTTTCTCAAAAGGAGCCTGTCTCCGCCATAGATCTTCCAAGGCCCTTGCTGAGAACAGGAGAATCAGTGTAAAAGATATTTAATTTTAGATCAAAATTTAGGAATTCTGTGGATTTAATCTCATGGAGAAGCTTGCCAACCTTGAAGAACAGTAGTGCATCGCGTCGAATGCAACGGTCGAAGTTTCGGTCCTTATAACTTCAATCCTGTTCTCCCTTCTGTTATGTCTCAGGCCATCGTTACATGTAGTTCTATCATGGACAATTCTTTGGAAGATTCTTTGCAACTGTTAATGATGAGTCCTTGAAACCGTTTACTGACCTATCAATGAACTCTACCTCTGTCGGCAAGCTGAGCTCACTCGTCAGACTTGTTTGTGCTTTTTTAGCGATGATTCAGCTGCGATAGCTGTGTCAGTACCTGAGTCGTATCCAACTTTGTATTCTTTGATATTATCTGCTGTTTCATTCTGTTTTCATTCGGTGCAAACCGAATTTTACCTCGGACGCTTTTGCTTCTCGAAAGTCCGCGCAGACTATCAATTTCGCCTGTTCTGTTTACTCGCAGGGCCCCCAGAAGCAGGACTTTAAGCTCCTGCACTTTCCCCTAAGAAGGTTCTGGTGTGCAAGATTTACTCACGTTGGATGATGGCGTTCAGCTTTCATAATCTAATATAGCTGAGTTTTGAAGAAGGAGACACGATCGCCGGGACAAGAGCTTTATTAGCCTGACGTTTCGGATTCCTACTCGAATCCATCATCAGAGACAAAAAAGCAGAAACGGGTGGTTGTTGCACAAGGGGCTGCGGTATTTATAGGATGCAGCAGCCATGCTACCGCATACCTATGAACGCTCACGGCTCCCCCCTTCATTCGGGATCGCCGCACTTGGTGTGATCACTGCTTGATGGCCGACATTCGCGTCGTTAATTGCTGCAATTGCATCACCTGCGTTGGATGTTGGTGTGATGATTGCTCGACCATCTGACGCACCGACCCCGGTGTTGGTGTGCTGAGTTTTGTAGGCTTTAAGAAGGCGCTTTTGCAAAACGTTGTGTTTCCAGTCCTCCATGACTCGGGTTCACCTCAGTCTATTCCGGCCAAAGACGGCGTTTTGGAGAGTAACCGTTAAAGTCAGGTTGGTATAACCTGGCTGACTAAAAACATACGTATCTGATAGCGACACCTGCCAGCCTCCCCGATCGATAGGTGTGCTCTCCAGCCGGTCATCTGACAAATAATCATAGAAAGAATTCGTAAACCCTGCGTTGCCGGTGTCAGTAGTAATTTTTAAAAAGTGCATGCAATCCAGCATGCTTTCGGGTGGGAAGTAACCACCAGGAATTATGTAAGTGAGTTTATTTCTGGTCATTCTCCCGCCTGGGACGCCCAAAGTATCACGTGATGGTACCGTTGCGCAAGCACGAATAGGGATGACGCCTGAAAATTAGTAACCTTTTTGAGCGTAATTTGCACTCCGTTTTCCAGCCTCGCGCGCGCACACACACAAGTACTTACGCACGCACGCACGCTGGTCTCGGCGCTCTTAGGGCCGGCCCTCTGGCAGTACTTGCCGTGTGTGTGGGTGTGCGGTCCGTATGGAATTCTAAAAAAACTACACCCAGAACGCACGGATTCATATAAATGCATGCGGACTCTGGCATGCAGTAACGAACTACACGCCTCACAGAACTCCTCCGGTAAGCACTCTGTCCTGCAGATGCTTCAATTTGTGAGCCAGACCTTAGTCTTCCTAGTTTGCCTGAAATTGCGATTCTATCCTCGCTGTTTTATTGATTAAACGACAAACACTGGTATAAATCAACACCGGATTTAAAGTTTACCCGGTCTTGCTACATACGACTGTTGATTCTACCTATCAATTAATTCCTTCTTTGAAAATACGTGTCACACCAGGCAGCGTTTCTTATTTAAGTCAAAATTTTGATGCAGCAAAAGAAGCCTTCAGTACTTTTCGGAGCAGTGATTCGCCCCTTGTTTAATGTTGGTGTTAATGTACTCAGCTCTCGTGAAGACTTGTTTACCGCAAATCGCTAGTCAATTCCGTATTTCTCAACCATCCTCGTAGGCATAGGGCGAGTAGTTTGGTGTAGATCTGTTTCGGACTTATTCTGCCTTCATCCAGTCAAGCATAACACCGACCACCAAGATCTCGGATCACAAGCAGACTGCTCAGAAACGGGATTTTTCAGATGTGCCGTAAGCGGCTTATCGAGCCGCGATTCGTCAATGTCTCACCAGTTGATGCTATCTGTCGCCACAGGAATGAGTGCATGCCGAGCCATTGGCTTCTCGAAGCAAACAGGTCCATTGACCTCCCCCCTGTATATTCAGAACTGAGACTTTGTCTGGTAAGAGTTATCAACCAGTCGGGGAGAACGCATAGTGGCATTTCTTTCGGTAACGGTGTCGCTGTGAAAAACTGCCGAGCACTTGTCGCGCCAACAAAGAACACTGGTGAGGCAATTACAACAGTCGACAACTCAAATTCGGACAACAATCGGTCTGCTGTGACGTGACAGTTCGACTGTCGATTTCGACGATGCCCACTGTGTGCTACACAGCAAGGAACAGCAGACACCATGTCTTGCGCGTGAAGTAGTTTATAGGGGTAGTGGAATTGCACGACGTCTACCGCACTCTGTCATCCCCACCCCCCACCTGGACCCGGTGTCCAGACAGAGTCAAGAAGACCGGAGGCGGAGGGAGGGCGCAGGTGGATGGTATGGTCGAGCACGCAACTTGGCGCTCCACTTCAAGCCTCCTGGTCCACACGGCAAATGAGCAGGTTTTTCGACCAACAGCAACAGCATCAACAACGATAACAACACTCCAACAGGGGTCAGAAGGACGAGGATGATGACTAGGCAGCCATGCCCACCACCTGTATACCCAGCAGGAGCGCATGCGCATCTACCGACAGGGAACCAGGTGTAGGAGAACTACCAGCGAATTCCATGCTGCGAGGGCCATGGTTTACTGATACTGGCATTGCGCACGCTTTCAGACCTTTTGACCTAGAAGGCGATCTTCTGACATTAGCCACTCAAAAAATACCGCAAACCATCGTGCGCCTATCAATCCTGTCTGCTGCTGCCTCGGATGATGCCCTCGAATAGGGAATCCGAAAGGCCAGGCGTAAAAACATCATTTTCTAGTTATTACATCGCCAATAGAAGCGAAGGGCCGAGTCCCAGGAAGTAGTCTTGAAGAAGGAGACACGATCGCCGGGACAAGAGCTTTATTAGCCTGACGTTTCGGATTCCTACTCGAATCCATCATCAGAGACAAAAGAGCAGAAACGGGTGATGATGGATTCGAGTAGGAATCTGAAACGTCAGGCTAATAAAGCTCTTGTCCCGGCGATCGTGTCTCCTTCTATAAGTTATCACATCCCCTACTCCAAAAATGCTATCGGAAACCCACATTAATGCTCCTACCGGCAGCCCCTGCCTTTTCTCCCCTACTGTGCCTAAACGCGGACGCCGTCTCTAAGAGGTGCAACGAGTGACCTGTTGAAGGACAAAAAGGAAATTTTTGCATAGTTGGTAAAACGCAGTTTTCACATAGGCTTTGTTTCTCAAGAATCTTTGCTTGCGTTAAATATATGTGGGAGACCAGCCTGTAAAGTGGCATTTTACCCTTCCACATGGACGCCTTTTAAATCTCGTCGCCTTTCATTGTAGAAACAAGCTCCGCCCTCCCCACTCCTACCACATATTCCTCAGAAAGACCTTCTAAGCCCTACTGATGGACAACACACCCAGCCCGACGAAATTGCGCCTGACTGAAGACCTCCTTTCGATGCCCCCCAAACCCTTCATGCATAAATACCTGAGAGTCGTCCTTATCCTACTGCACATCTGTCTGCTGGTAGGTTCACTGGGGATGCAGTGGGTAGGCTGCGC
>CACRXP010001410.1:17891-27971 GCA_902702965.1 Spirometra erinaceieuropaei | reverse complement strand
CAAGTACCGATATTGGTTTACGTAATTTCTTTAGGCAGCCTCAAATGAGAGAAAGAGAGAGCAAGAGATATGGATGGAGAGGAATACGCCTTATTTTGACAGTATTATTCAAAATTTACAGCAAAAACGACTTAATGCTCTTTTGCTCGCAAAAAAAATTTACAAATGAAGCAGAAGTAAATAGGTTTGTAGCATCTGACGCTCTCTTAGTCAATTCTCTGATGCTAGGGAGAGCCGCTAACTACCATAGATATCCAGTAGCATAGCGATTGCATCACATGTAAACTGCAATTTCCTATCCGTTACTATCTCTGATGCTGAGTTCGAGCGAGAATTCGAAACGTCGGCGAATAAATCTCTTGTTCCAGCGATCGCTTCTACTTCTTAATCCCGATAACGATTGCTAGAATCAGATGCGGCTTCCGTGTTGGGCCAGCGCATCTACCGCTTGGACCATTTTAGGGTAAATTAATAGTTCCCTGACAGACCGCGAACTGCTCGAGTCATGGTTTCCCGATCCTCACTTAACCAACAAGCGCACTGACCTCCCCTCCCAATATTCGGTGCTGAGACTTTGCCTAGGTAAGGTATTTAGCCAAGCGGAGAGTGTGCACATGACCACTGTTCCTGGTGTCAATGTCGGTCCAAGAGTCTACATGGATGAGGACATCCTGCAATCAGCAACTCGACTGTGTGCAATGAGCGTGGTAGCCGATAATCATGAAAGTCGCACAAGGGCATAGAAACTGCATACCTCAACGCCTGGCTAGTCGAACCGTGATGCACTCGTGAGCTGCCGACTGTGATAAGCATGTAGCGATCTAGCAACGACATCCTACAAATACAGCAATACCTGGACAATCCACCACGCTTATCTGACTCTGTCTCTGCTAATGGATCCAAGTGAGCGTTGGAAACGTCAGGCTAAAAGGGCTCTTGTTCCGGCAGTCATGTCTCCTTCTATACGGATAATCCGCAAGGTCAGCAGAAGTGCCGCCTGTAGCTGAGAGAGGTCGCAACGAATTCGGGATTACGTAGTGCGGTTCTATCTATCCGTAGGCAAATTTAACGAGCCCACGGCCTGTAATAACTGAACTGCTTCGCTTCATAATGAAAAGGTCGGATGAGCACACACATAAAGGCTCAAAAAGTCCACATCAGACGCCCACGCCAAGCACACTGTCGGTGGATGAAAAGAGCCCAATCAAGGCCGTGCCATCGTGGTGCAAAAGGCATTCCGTCGATCTTCAGAGCGTCTCGCCACTGCACGACGCCCACGGGAGAAACAAATGATTTACCGCACTGACAGCGATGAATGTCATCTTTATGTCAAGAGCCACCACCTTGAATTAAACTCCACCCGCCAAGGGGGCAGGGGTTTAATGGAATCACAAAAGATGTCAGAAGCCAACAAGCCTTGCCGCAAAAGACTAGGTTTTCATCAGGGAGCTAGGCGACTTACTGATATTCTGCTCTAAGGCCGTTCAATTTTGCGGTAAGGTGGACGCTACACATTCGTTTCTGTGGCTGCAGATCGGTGGCATGATGTCCAGCGCAGGACGAAGGTCGTGCAGCTGTGAGAGAGTGAGGACACTTCCGTGTTTATAAAATGAACCAACCAGGAAATTCGCCTGCCCGGTAATCTGGCAAAGAAAGAGCCTAGAAACAAGGCCTTTGGTCAAGAAGTGGACCCTTCCGTCAGCAAGACAGTTTAAAACATGTCCCGGGGTTTAAAAAAAGCGGAAATTGTGCCCAACCTCCTATTGTAGAGATCTTGGTACTTCAGTGGAACTCACGAACTGCAAAGTTAGCGAAAGGGAGAGCCTCTCTACAATAAAATAAGTCAGTCACACCAGGATTTAAACCAGACCTCTGAAACGGCAACAGAACCACCAACCTGAAGAAAACTTTAGCACCTGACCCCGTTTAAATTGTCCAGGAACTTCCGGAGAACAATTTGGCCTAATTTTTCGTCGCTTCTGTCTATGCCACGAGGCACAAATGATAAAGATTCATCGGCTAAATTGTCTAACGCAAGATCGGATCTGGTGAAACATACAACCGTCTTTCACTAAGACCTTTCTACTTATTAGAGTACTTTAAATGTTTGAAATAGTACCAACTAAAACGCCTTTTGGAATTTCTGTCCACATAGAAGGGGGCCATAAATACTCTCTCGTGAGGACTTTCTTGCCTTTATGGCGTCAGCCTAACATCCAAGATGTTAAGGAGTAAAGAAACCCCGTAGAGGCCAAAACAAATCATGGGAATTTTCAACAAAAGATCACATCATATAAAGAAATGAGCATACAAAAAATAAGATGAAGAATGATTAGAGTATATAAGAAGGAAAAGCTTCTAGTGGTTTGCTAATCATTTTGGAGAAGGGTGGGGAGGTGGATAAAGAAAGGGGAAAGATTCAGCTGACCACATCACCAATTGAACCGGTTAAAAAAGGGCTGTGGAAGAAATCTGACATCCAACATGATGCACGTTGCAACAGTTATTCCACAGAGGCGTGTGCGTTTCGCAATGCCACACGGCAGTCAACATACTCCCGAAGGACACGACGGCTGAGAATCTGCGGTAAGAAATAAAGCGTACTGAAGAGCACGTAAGTAGGATTAGTTTTAGAGATATAAAATAAGATCGGTGAGCCTACGATGACTGCAAGCGACAGGAAAACAAAAAGCATCACGAAGAATGAGGACCAGCCCCGACTGAGAAGAAGACCACAAACCAGAGGACCCAGAGCGGTACCTAGACGAACACAGAGGGGAGAATGCTTGGAAGGTGGCTGGCCGATAGGAACTAACGTGAAGGCTCACAGCATTGGCTAGTGTCGAAACTACGACCAGCTCTTGGGGTGAATCGCATAGTTCGAGCAGCGAGCGGTTTTCTAAGTGTAGCCAATATAAAGGTCAAAGGAATAGACAGCAACCCTAGAAATGATTAGAATGAGACATCGATGCCTTGTATATGCAGCGCAAGAAGTACACAGGTAATTAAACATGCGGGTCGCAGGTTTGTGCGCCTTCGCCGTGAAAGGTTATTAATGAAGACGAGAAAATTATATAGTTAGACCATCCTGTAACTAAAAACTCCGCTTTAACGCCTGTAAATATCACATTGAGTAAGATACGGAGATTCCTACTCTATTCAGTAGAGGAGAAGTTACCTCAGCTTCAGAAATACTGATTTGAAAATGAATGCATGGTAGTATGGTTAATTGACAATAGCCCATGTTAACGTGCTGGCCATTACCAGAAGCAGATACATATGCAAGAGGTATCCACGATATGATGTCATGTGATACATTAAAGGTGTTACGACAATTGTTGTCTGCAGTGGACTTTGAACGGATACGAGAATCTGCAGCAGACGGGCTGTTGCGAGTCGTTAGAAAGTATTCTTGAAGCAATATTTCGCCGGAATAACTATGAAACAAGCATACACAGCAGAATTTCAGCAAATAATCCCATGTTACAATCAAAAAGTCAAATTGGCAAACACGTGCTTTTGGAACCTCTTCATCAGGCCAAAACGGTTACATAGAAGTTTAAGTTATGCGAAATTACATGGCTTCTCTAGGTCCGCTAGGTTTTAGATCGGCAGTCTAGAAGTTGACTATCTGAAGTCTACTATGGTTAATTGCTGTCAACAATACCTAAGGAAGGCTCCAAAAATCAAAGGTCCCTTAACAAGGGCCCATCTCGATAGCCTCAGCGAACTTCGTAAAAACGAAAATATTGTGCATGTATGTCCTCCGGCCGACTCACTTGGCATTGCGGTACCACCTCCGCAGCACAGAGGCAGACAACGCAGTGGGATATTTGGCTGGCAGTTGCGATAACTGCATTGTTTGCAGAAACACCCTCAGATAGTCAGAAATTGAATAATGACGGCTTGGAGGTATGCATAAACTAGCGGTCATCGGTTACAGCAGTTTGGGAAATATAAGAAACATGAACTGGCATTGCCAATTTTGTAACCTCCAAGTCGACTCAGTGTTCTGCACATTCAGTACGTGCTTGGAGAACCTTGTGCGTCCATGGTCGCTGTGGAGAAGGACCCGCAGCCTCCCACCTCCTAAGTGACTTATCTTCTAGTTTTGCATCATCCGCAGAACCTCGTCCTGTTCCTTCTATCATCCTCTCTCTTGCCAAAGCACTGATTCTACTTATTGCCTAACGTGCTAGTTTCAATTTCTGTGATCAAAAACCTTCTAAATCCCCAGCAAGCGATTTGCGTCAGCGCGCTTCCTATGGTCTCAATCACTGAACTGGCAATAGGCGGAATAGGGCAACCAGCGGTCGGGTAACAAACTCTGTCCTATACTGCCTTATTTCAGCGAATATTCCCATGTTACAATTGAAAAGTCAGATTGGCGAACACGTGTTTTCAGTAACTCATCATCAGGCCAGAACGGCTGCAAAGAAGTTTAAGTTATGCGAATTGCATGACTCATAAGTGATTCGGGGACAATTAACATCCATCCATCCTCGCAAATGTCTTCATGGGCAAAGTCGAGATAACAAGTTTACAAGACACCATTAATGGCCTCAGCTTCTACGGTCGGTACGTGGGCGATATTTTCTGCCTGACGGATGTTACCACCGACACAGACGCCCTGATCCAAAAAATTCAACAATTCACACCCCTCGCTAACGTTCTCTGCAGAGCTCGAGGCGGACAATGAAATCGCGTTCCTCGATGTTCTTCTGCACAGACAAGAGGATGGGTCCATCCAACGTAGGGTATTCCGAAAGAAAACCTGGACGGGAAAATACATTAACTTTCACAGTTTTTCCCCTAAATATTAAACGCCATTTGGTCCAGGGATTGGCAGCTAGAGTGCGACGTATCTGCTCCCCTGAGACTGTTGAGGCAGAACTCCAGCAGCTGAGGGATATACTCTACGAAAACGGATACACAGTAAGATTTATCCTCCGAAATATAGGGGAGCGCACTGCAAAGCCCACTGTGGCAATTGCAGAAAAGAAGGACTTAATTATAAGACTGCCTTTTCAAGGGGACGCAGCGAGTGAACTAGCAAGAAGATGTCTGAAGACAGCGATCACTAGCGCTTTCCCCGCGGCGAACTTACGTGTATGTTTCACTAACGCTTCCCTCCTACGCTTGGGAGGTAAAGACCGACTCCCGTTGCAGGCCACATCGATGTGTATTTACTCATTCACTTGCTCCTGTGGAGCGGGATACTTTGGCCGTACAACGAGGCGCTTGGAGAAGAGAGTACGTGAACACATACCGGTCTGGCTAGGCAAAGGTGAGAAGAAATCGATCTCGAGTTCTATTCTCGCACATATTGTCGATATGAATCACCGAGTCGATGCCAAAGAGGCCTTTCATGTTGTCTACCGGACACCAGCAAGCTTCTCCAGAGGCCTACGCCAACGGGTACTAGCTACAGCCGAGGCAGTGGCTATACGGCTAGCCAGTCCAGTGCTATGCTGTCAGAAGACTCTGACACAGGCGCTCTGTCTTCCGTGGCCAACGCCGACCCCAACTTCGTCCCAACTTCCTGATGGCAGTGGGTGCACAATGTAGCCGACGTACTCACAGCCTATGTCCCCCCCGCTCCCTCGCCGCCTTGACCCAATGACCACGACACGCCGACCACGCCATAGCGCGCCTCGTCATGCGAGTGGCGTGGGAACGATGGATGTTAATTGTCCCCAAATCACTTATAAGCCATGTAATTTCGCATACCTTAAACTTCTATGTAACCGTTTTGGCCTGATGAAGAGGTACCGAAAGCACGTGTTTGTCAATTTGACTTTTCAATTGTAACATGGGAATATTTGCTGAAATTCTGCTGTGTATGTTTGTTTCATAGTTATTCCGGAGAAATATTGCTTCAGGAATACTTTCTAACGACTCACAACAGCCCGTCTGCTGCAGATTCTCGTATCCGTTCAAAGTAACTGTAACTGAAAAGTCAGCATTCGCGCCTGTAAATATCACATTGGGCAAGATATGGAGATTCCTACTCCGCTCAGGTGAGGAGAAGTTACCTCGGCTTCAGAAATTGTGATTTGAAAATGAATGCGTAGTAGTATGGTTAATTGACAATAGCGCATGTTACCGCACTGGGAATTACAAGGAGTAGATACATATACGAGAGGTATCCGCGATATGAGTTCATGTGATGCATTAAAGGTGTTACGACAATTGTTTTCTGCGGTGGACTTTGAACGGGTATGAAAATCTGCGGCAGACGGGCTGTTGTGTGAGTCGTTAGAAAGTATTCTTGAAGCAATTTTTCCCCGGTATGAATTTGAAACGAGCATACATTGCAGAATTTATTTGAACAAATTTCGCGACGGCTTACGAACCGCAGCCTGTTGCTGCATAACAGAGATAACGGATGGGATACAGATAAAATCAATACAAAACTGGAAGGTCATTGTATAGGCACGTAGATTAATCATAAGAAATGGTAACTTGGAAACACTACTTAGGAAAGAATGTGGGAAAGTTGGCATGAAAAGAGGGTGTGTAAATCAAAGGGCTGAGATTTATCACGACAGGCTGAGGTTGACCACGTGGTCTAACTGTTTGCATGGTTCGAGTTTATCCCACTGTATTTAGGCTGCCTCCAATTAGCGTAGTATCCGAGTTGTTCGTACTCGAACTAATACTCGAAAATATGTTTTGGAGTCAACTGAATGACCGCTATCTAGGAGAGGCTTTGCAATAGAAGACCGTGGAATTTTATTCTCCTGCTTTAGAAGCCATTTAGGCCGGTGCTGAACTGACCTGGCTGCCAATTGCCTTTGCGTTCGCCCAATGTACCTGCATCTACAAGTGCATGTAAATTCGTAAACACAATTTGACGTGGCGTGCAATGGCAAGGCATCCTTTTCCCGTGGACTTGTGATAGCTTTAGTGGGACTGTTGATTACGAGTTTCGCTGCGTTGCATGTTTTTTCAACGGCACATCTCAATCGTTGCTTAACGATATTTGAAATGTTGTCACCCTTAAAGGCTAAGGACATTAAAACGGGCTTTTTCGGAACTATTTGTTCTGTCAATTTTGGCCGTAAGGTGTTACTGTATTTTTTACTGAAACGTGTTGGATATCCACGTTTAAGCAAAGCTATTTTGAGGCAAACAGTCTCTGCATCCAGTGTCCCAAGAGAACAAATACTTCTCGCTCTTTGGGAGTGTAAACAGGATTTCGTTTTCGCAGTACTGGCACAATGCGCAGGAAGTGCAGATATTGCCCTTCCATGTATCCTAATGGAAAACTGATCGCCCCATTGAACCATCCTTCTGACTTGTCATAAGGACGTCCAGGAAAGAGAGCTTTTTACACTGCTCGTTTGCCATAGTTAATTTAATCTTAGGATGAAGACTATTCACGGCAACAAGTAGGTCTTCGGCTTCCTCGTTGTTATCAACCAACAGTAAGGCTAATCAGTAGTGGTTATTAATTGGCGAGGACAGAGCAACATCGAAAACAAACAAAGCCGACCAGAGCGGTCTACCAGTAAGCAAGATGATGGGTTTATTCGTTAGACCAAGAAATTTTCATTAAACGCCTTATAATTCTCCCTCTGAATAGAATGATGGGCTGGATAAAAGAAAGTGGGCCTTATTCGTCAAAGACCATGACAGTTTTTATTTTAAGTAGGAAACTAATTAGGGAACGCTTTTTACTTTTAAAGGAGTTGCAGGTGAGCATAATTGTTGGGAGCACCTACACTCCCAAAAACAAGAGTAAGCCAATAACTGGAGGTCACGTGCGCTTTTCTCTAGCGCGCCGTCAGCATGATCGTGGCGCCTCGCTATTGGCTGCTCCCCGCGAACCTGATCGATCTGCGTATTCGAATTATCGATCAGCTTGTCTAGAATTTTCTTCTTAAAGTGCATTGGACCGAATGCAGGCGAACCCCAGTAGGATGTTATAAATACACGCTATGTTTCCAGTTAGACTTGACTTGCAGTTTCTTAATATTCTTTTTCATGGTCGGTTATGTCCCCCTACTCTGCCGCATTGGTATTGGGGACAGAAGTCGAGTGCTCATACACTCAACGTGATTTCCAGTACCAGGTCTGGTCATAAAAATAATGTACAGGATTTGCAGGTGACTGAGAGTTTGGATGGTCATAAATCTGGTAAGCAGTCGGAACCAGCAACAAGGAGGTGTCCATTTACGTTGTGACGGCTACCTTCGACCGTAACAGCCCACACCAACGCCAAGTAAACAGCGCAATGAAGGCATGATTTCAACAAGATTTAGGGATAGAATCATATTGCTCTGATCAACGGCCAACTTCTCAGCTTGCAGCTGCCCAGTGGTGCAGGCTATTCGGTAGCACCCAAAGTACGCAAAACATTTGATTTTTAGAATTGTGGAACAAACTCAAAAAACACATACAAAACACAATTCCCCATTAAATGTTAAAGGACAGTATACTTGTTTCAGTTCCTCCTACGAAACAAAACTGACTTCACGTCAGTGGCGAAAAGTAACTGATAAGGTGGATACTACTTAAGTAGGGTAGTACTAGTCACGTATAAGAAACCCCCGTGACATTTTGCATGAAGGGTTTGCCTTTCATGTCGGTCTATTGTAAACTTCACCCTAGCCTCCTTGGTTAAACTTTACGTTTGGCCTGAACTACTTACCCAGGGATCCTGTACCATCAATTATAGCAGTCACGATAGTCAGGGCCTTGGCATTGCCTTGCAGCGTTGGATGAGTTCCAAGGTCAGCCGAAATAGCGGCTATTATGAGTGCGTAGGGGCCGTTGATCAACAAACCCAACGGAATGAGCATGCCTGGCCGTATAGTTAAAGCAATAAGAGAATTAGTAAGGGTGAGAAGATAAAAAAGTATTCTGCTGCAAGGAGGTAGTAGTAATATATAATAACAGCGATAATAATGACGGCTAGGTGTCAAGTTTCGCTTCGTAGGTGGTCGTTAAGATCCCCATGTGTGTTCATGAGCGCATTCTTGATACGATCGGATCGATTAAAGTTGATTCCGAGCCACATAATCTTAATCCACTGGCTGTTACTATAGAACATTTTCTGCGTTCAGCAGACTATCAGGTCAAGGAACACGTCTGGAGTAGCTTCATGGACACACCTCAGCCGAGACACATTTGGTCTAACCTCTTTTCCCGCTTGTAAGCGATTCTGCGAGTGCTTAAAATATTTAGCAGAATATCATTCTTTAAAACATTTTCGCCTTGTTAGCGTCTAGGTTTTTCTATGCGTAGGTTCATTTCCGAGGTCACGGTCAGTTGCCGGTGAAGCATTACAACAATCCTTCTTTGTTAGGGGGTGCTCACCGATCGTTCATACGGAACTCACTCGTTCCGTTGTGCCTTAAGGGCTCTCTCTCGAGCCCAACCAGCAGCCGCACAGTGGCGCATGATATATAGGCAGAATGATATTACCGACAAAGACAAGGGAGACTGGAATGGCCATTTCTGGCTTATTAGCCGTCGTCAGCCAGCTATACCCAAGCCCGAAGTGTGGAACACCCGAACCTCGAACTCGCGACCTGTTGGTTTAGAAGTCAACGCCTCTACTCACCGGGCCACGAGCCCGTGGCCCTGTCGGTTTTCGATCGGGAAAATACTTGCCCCGCCAGGCAGTGTTTCTTATTTAAGTCAAATTCTTGATGTGGCAAAAGGCACCTTAAGTACTTTTCGGAACAGTGATATGCCCTTTGTTTAACATTGGTGTTAATGTACTCAGCTCTCGTAAAGTCTTGTTTGCCTAAAATTGTTAGTCGATTCCGTATTTCTCAACCATCTTCGTGGGTGTAGGGTGGGTACTTTGGTGTAGATCTGTTTCGGACTTATTGTGCCTTCATCCAGTCAAGCATAACACTGACCACCCAGATCTCGGATCACAAGCGGACTACCCAGAGACGGGATCTTTCATATGTGCCACAAGCAGTTCAACGAGCCGCGATTCATCAATGACTCACCAGTTGATGCTATCTGTCGCCACAGGAATGAGTGCATGCCGAGCCATTGGCTTCTCGAAGCAAGCAGGTCCACTGACCTCCCCCTGTATATTCAGAACTGAGACTTTGC
>CACRXP010001408.1:25417-78212 GCA_902702965.1 Spirometra erinaceieuropaei | reverse complement strand
TGCGATTAAAGTTAGTGCTCAAAGTTAGGACGAATGTTAAGCCCAGGTTTGGTCTAGGTGTAGGGTTGTGTTAGACATTGGGGTTATAGGGAGGCTTTGGATTAGAGAAGGGTTAAGGCTAATGTTAGGGTTAAGTCTGCCTGCTGCTTGTCGTCCTACCCCATCCGGTCTTATTTGACTAATGACCTTGAATTACCTGTTTTCCTTTCGTTTACACGCCCCTGATTCGCACCTTCCAAATTTCGTGGTCTGCTCCGGCACTTCAGGAAATTAGTAAAACAGACGTATAACAAAAATCGGAGTTTTTTAATGCCTTACACAGATTCCTTCAATTACCTTGTTCATCTGCCCTATTGAAAAAAATTAATACCAACATTCTTCTCGTATTACAGGGGTCCCCGTGTCGTATTTTCTCAGTGAGCTTACATATCCAGTCCATGTCAACATTCATTTTTTTAAAATGGTTTAAGGGAAAATGTTCTAGTGTTTGAACTGCCGAATATTTCAAATATTATAAAATCATAGGAAGTAGGATATGTTTAGATGATAAGCTTCATATCAACATTTTGCAGGTTTCAAATAACTTTTTATATACGCTCTTGAAAAAAATTGTTATTTCTATGTGGGTTCTTAAAAATTGCCACAGAAGGTTTCTAAAGATTATTTGAAGTACAATGATTTGCCTTCAATTAATTCTCATTGGACCGGTGCAATTATATGGTGGAAAGGTTAGTTAAGGCCAGCGATTGATAGCATAGATCGGATTATGCTCGTCTTCTCACACAAATGATAGGTAAAGAATCTGAAAGAATAACCAGGTGGTTTTATATACAACCGTGACCTCGAACACAGTCAGTCGGTCAGCGCACACATCCCTGACTGTATGGTCTACCGATGATCCAGAAATACGGCCTGCCACTTTGTGCGAAACTCCCCGCGCCACGCAACAGCAAAGTGGGTAGCTAAGAAAAACTAAAGGTCGAATCCAATAAGGACTTCAAATATCTTGATCTATAGGAAGTGGTGTTTTCGCTAGACGTCTCATCATTTTTATAAATTTCCGGTCACTGAAACAATCAATCTCTTCAGCGAATCATTATCCCCAATTGTCAGAAATTATGAATACTGTCAAGCGCACTCCGTGATCTATCTCCAGGATCCACAGGAAAGATTAACTTCCTTTTCGACAACGAACCGCATTGGTTAATAGACGAAGCTGCCACGACCTTACCTCTGTTCACGAAATTAGACTCGATGTAGGTTGACGTTTTCGCAAAGTGAATATCAAGGCAGGCAACATATCTTGTATCGGACATTTAAAAAGGCAGATAAAATCGGCTAGTACCAATGCAAATACCAGACGGACTTCATATCATGGAAATCGCATCCACGGGCTTCCTGTAGTTTTTAAAAAATTCTTGAGTCATCATAATTTCTCCAGTTTAATACTGGATTTTTATACTATACGGGGCGATGGCTTGGTGAAAAGGTACTGTCCGTAAACTCGGATTTACTTCAGGAACGTTTGGGATTCAACAGCTTTGGTAGACTTTTAAAGATTGTTATCCGCTAGATATACACTTTACAATTGCCAGCTGTTTTCGTTTGTTGCGTATCACGAGAATTCCGCGGGCAAATTTTTGTCAGTATTTGGACAATAGGTCACTTAAAAGCAAAGGATAGTGGTTGCATGGGTCTTACCATTAAATGACCAGATGACGGCCTTAAAATAGCTTAGCTTGCTGTTCAACCGGTCAAGAAGATTCGGGGTATTCTGACTTCACTCAGTAATTAGTAAATGAATAGGAGACAGCTACCTTTTCCTTCTATCTTTTACGACGACTATTCGGTACTGCTGTTTCCCAGCACTCATGGCCATTTTTAGCGTATCTGACCATCATTAAGAGACCTTGAACTGTTTATCCCAAATACACTTTTGGATCTTAGGAACTATTCACACTAATTGAATCGGGCTCGGTCAGAAGAATCTAACTGCAATAATAGTCAGTTTCATTACTAACGGGTGATTTGTGCTCAAAAGAAGTCGACCCCAATCTACTGCTGCATGGGTCAAGGAAAGTTAAATTAACATACCCATTTCACATGATGCATTAATTCAGCAGTTTGCCCAAACAAAATCATCAGGTTATTTGAACGAGTATTCTAAAATCACATTTAGCAAAATCTCTCTAGTCATTGGTCTACTTACGCAAGCGGAGGCTAAACTTGTAATTGAAGAGATGCGAAGGGAGCTTGGCGCCATAAAAAAAAACGTTTTTACACATTAGCAGCTCATATCTGTTAACGTCCCCAAAGCGGCCTATGTGGTGCCCTCAAAAAAGTACCTGTAACCTTGACGAAGGAAACTCAGTTTTCGCATTTGAAGGACGAATTGTGTGTAATCATGCGGATTTCATAGAACGAACAAGGTAATGTTGCAGGGCTCGTATGATGCTATCGAAAGTAGCATGTCACAATTTAATAATTAGCTGCGTTCGCAAACACATTTCCGATGGGCCTATCATATGTTAGTCAAAAAACTATGTTCTGTAATTTTGATTCTCACGAAGTTTTAGAGAAGTCGAGGTTTCAACAGTTCCTCAAGCCCGCATACCCTTGCTGTTTTTTTTTTAACTCTAAAAAATTAGTAAGTGAATTGTATAGGCAAACCATTAGGTTGAGGCTAAGATTCCCTCGATTCAAGAAACCAAAACGGTCTGGGCCATCGAATCAGACGAATGCGTTTTTATTTACTACTTACTTAGGCAAATCTGTTTACCTAGGTGTCAAAAGGTGCGTTGTAAATTGTAGTTATATCATATTACTTTTCAGACGTTTAATCGCTTAAAACCTCAACTAACGGCTTTTTGTTTGTGCCAAAGATAGGAGGACATTCGCTCATTTAGTTTACCCAGCGCAAGCAGAGGGCACAGCTTCCAATTACAGCCATTGTATACAGATACTTGAAAAGTAGCGAGCTCAAAAGATTACAATTATGCTAGTACTTCGTTTTTAAGTGAGTCAAACAAGTAGAAACATCTGCTGCGACAGGCCAATAGAAGAATATACTGCCTTATTTTGTCATAAAATCCTGACATACGTTTACGGTAATAACACTGAATAGTTAATTATGCTCATCTACTTCATGCAAGGCTGTAGACTAATAAACGCGCACAAATTAAATAGTTTTGGTCTACGACGACATCCATAAAGAAATAAAAGTAATATTCTTGCCAGGGAGGTTGCCAAATTAACGTTTTCTCTTCGGAACATCTGCTCTTGCATTATAGCAGATGGTTGTTGAAAAATCTATCTTTTTATCTGATATAGGTAGGTGCGGTTCATAACGGTCTTGTCTGGCGATAGGTCATGAAAAGGTTTATGCGATACGCGATGTTTACTTTCACTGGCGTTTCTGGCGACAGCTGCCGTAGCGCGCTAAAGATTAGGGTTAGGGTTTCGGCATAGGTTAGTGCTAGGATTTTGGTTATTCTTAGGGTTGTGGTCGTCAGGCTTTGGTTATGGTTTGAATTTGAAGTTGAGGCTAGGGCTGGGGTTTTTGGTTTAGGATTAAGGTTGAAATTAGGGTTTAAGTTTAAGGGTAAATGGCTAGGTTTTCAGGGCCTGGGTTAAGGCTACGGTCACATTCCAGTATTCCCTTAAGGGCTTGCGGACTAAGCGTCAGTTACCCATTACAGACATAGCCACGGTCTGTGTTAGGTTGCAGCTAACTTCATTTTTCCCCGGGGGTAGCATACCGCACCATTTCCGCATTATTCCCCTGGAATAAGTTTGAACAAGGCAAAGGAAGCGAAAGGTGCTAAACGTATCTATGAGTTTACATATAGTTACTGATGCGAATACAGTGGGAGTACTGTCAGCTAAACACATGCCAAAATGGCTGCTGAAAGCGGAAATTAAGACATTCAGGATTTTAATTGCGCAACGCCTTGTGGACACCGACCATGTGGCGGACTTAATAGCTACTTTTGAGTCCTACTGCAAGCAACGACGGCGCCTCTTCTGCGCTTTTCAGAGGCGGCGGTATTAAGCAGCTGGATCACGGGATCCACGTCGCACTGTCATGGTAACAGTCGTTGACGAAAGCTACCCCTTCACTCTGTCGTTCCCTCATTCTCCCGCAAATGACTGACTAATGTCCCATGCTATGCAGTCGTAATCACACATGACGAGGTTTCGCTGTAACACGCACTCGCTCATCTGTAAAATTTCTTTCTTCCTGGCAGAGTTATTTTGATTATTTCTTCCTGTCAAAAGAAAGACGACTTCATACAGGCAGTGGATAAACTTATCTTAAAATCGCAAATGCAAACTTTATTTTTGACTATTAATTTATCGTCACCAAATTTTCTTAGGAAGAATGAGCTATATAAAATTTGATTATATCCGTCGAACAGTTTAAGAAAGCTTGCTCTAGGCTTAAGAAATAAAACTGCCATCATG
The DNA here is from genome assembly GCA_902702965.1 of Spirometra erinaceieuropaei. NCBI lineage: Eukaryota > Metazoa > Platyhelminthes > Cestoda > Diphyllobothriidea > Diphyllobothriidae > Spirometra > Spirometra erinaceieuropaei. Next base: position 73,748 of record CACRXP010001408.1, on the reverse strand, counting down.
TAGAATACGTACTATTCAGACTCACAATCTGCCTTCGGCATATTTTCAATAGGGAGTCACGGGAATGTTCGAACCTGAAAAATTTGTCCTTCTGTAGACTCGAATCTAACACATCTTGAGATAAATAGGGCGGCAGAAATCAAAAACATTATGAGAGGCTTAGATGTACAGCAGGTTCAAAGAAAACTCTAACGCATAACGAACAGATAGGCTCACATATTTCCTTACTCTATAGGAAATTCGTGAACGATAAAACAGCTATATGATACTACGTGAAATACTCAGCCAGAAAACCCATTTCTGATTTTATATTGTGGTTATAACTATGGAGAGGACAATAAAGACCACATAAGAAACACCGGAGGATGCACAAACTTTCAGCAGGCCAAATAAATGGATTGTAACGAACAATGCATCTTCATAAGCCTTTTACTGCGTTGCATAAGGTTTCACAACCGCTGAGTGTAATTCGTTTTTATTTACTAGCTTTGATTTTTACTCTATTCCTACGCACTTCAAAAGCCACATTTTTCACAGCTGCCAATAATGTAGATTAAATGGTAGGCGTGACTTTGTCTAAAAACGCCTGGTTAGTTTAGACTATCCTTAAAATACGTCCGTCATAACACTTGAAATTCAATAAATTCGATATTTCTATAAACGGCAATATTCCGTCCTATAGAATAATTTCTTATCAAGGGTAATATTAAGTGACCAAATCAAAATGGCTGTCATCACCACATCAGTCATTTTGGTTAACAGTCAGTGCTATCTGGCCTTCGACAACTTCGTGAAATTATAATGTGTGAACAATGGGCTCTAGTTCGTTTCCACTGAACTCAAACTTTAACTGATATGGAAGGAAATATGGACGGGTCTAACATATTCCTTGCTCATTCTTCCGACATTTTTCAGGATTCCATAGTGGCCATAGGATAGAAGCGATCTCATCTGATACCAGGAGAAGTGGCCGACCAACGTTTTGCGGTTTCTTGTGAATGCCACACACCAGGAGAATGAACTCTTCCTTGAGACCAACTCGCCTTAATGCCCGGCTCATAGCAAGGTAAAGGTATCAGGGGTCAGTAAAAACACAAGCATAATTCTAATAGGAGCCTTAGCATGAAAGTAGAGCGCGTTGGCGCATACGCAGATCTAACTGCAGAAAACATGTGACCCGTGGTCGCAACCACATATAACACTACAGTACAGTCAGTTGCTGTAACGCGCCAAAGAGTGCGCAATAAAAAATGTGGGAAATTTGGATTATCGACTTCCGGGTAAAACTGGAGTTTAGAGATAAAGCTAGTACATATGCTAATGATAAGGCATGACCGGTTTGAGACGAAGACAAATCACATCTTATTAATTTTTTTTTCTCAGTCCACGTTTTCTGTCGACTGCCCAATCTGTGCATTATGAAATTTATGCCAACCAACATACTTCTGCTTCCGGCGGTATTCGAAATACGGTTGAACCGTCACCACTATCGTTCATAGGCCAAACGTAGTCTGCTATTATCTCATCCACTGGGGCGAATCCAAATGTTTCTAAGTATACTTTTCAAACAAAGTTTTACTATATTAGTCCCAGATCGCATTTAAGTACCTTTGGTGTCTCGAGCGTTTTCGGCCTCGCAAGTGAGTGTAAATGCAGAAAGTATTGTAAAATTTCTTCGAAAATGTTGAATTTTCTACCAGAGTGTATTAAATATACTTAAATTTCTGTGCGGAACCAGATAAATATAAAGCATCTACGTAGTTCTGGGCATAAGTCGTTCCAAATAATGCAGTGTACTATAATTATTTAAGTAACAATATTGTCGACATCTAATGCCTGCCCACGAAACAACGCCATATCAGAAGTCAGACAGAAATTCCGCGGGCAATCTTGTATCCTGACAGAACATATGGGAGTCCCGCAAACATTGTAGGACCCCATAGCTTATAAATCACGTCCACACAAACTCTGCATCTTCTTTCTAGAGCTATCGAACTTTCATGTGAGCTACGCACAGAGGAGGCTGTTAAGGTCCCCAAAAGGTGCATTGGAGAACATGTAACTGTGCCAAAGATCGTAGAATATTTGACTGATAGTTCTGATATGCTATTCACAGAAGCAAATACTTTAGTAGCCAGTAAGTAGTAATTGACGCAAAAGAGGACTTCATGCTATTTCCTATTTTGCGGTATTCTAGCCTCTGTGAAGTCTTTAACCTTGACACGTATGAAACTCATTTTTAAAAATCGTTAATTACACAGTATGCATTCTTCAAACGGTTTTCAATACTTGTATTTATACAGCCTTCGTTTCTCTAAAGTATGCATAGCAAGTATTTTAGGCGTCTGTTAGAATATCACGATACTTTCATATTTTATGCACGAAAAGCAAGCATTTTGGACATTGAATTCTTTGAACAAGGCGAAGGCGACAAAGCAGGCAGAATTTAATGACGTCACAAATTTCGAGACCTCTCATTCAGCTGCACACGGTCATTGCATAGTTAAATTACAAGGCAAACTGTTCAATCAACGATCGACCTAGAGAGCTAAAACGTGATAGGTAACCTGAAACATGGGTCTAGTATGCGGGTGCATATGGTGAGGGGGGGAGGGGGAGAGAAGTCATCCAAGTATGAGAGAACTGGTGCGGCGTGATTTGGAGTGCAACGTGCGGGGAGCATTCAGTCATGCCGGGAGAGGGGGGGAGGGTGGGGGCCAAAATGAGAGGGCGGACATGGGAACAGGGTTTCGTCCATAATCGATAATTACCATGGCAATGCTAGGTTAATCACATGGTCCAGCTGCTTACAGAGTTCTGGTTTCCTCCTCCGTATTGCAGCGGCCTCTGCAAAGCGCAAGAGACGCCCGGTCGTCGCCCGAAAGAGGACCTTGAATGCAACCATTTGGTCCACCGTATGGCCCGTGTCCAATAGGTGCTTTGTGATTGAGCTCCTGGGTACCTTATTGTCCGCCTTAAGCATGTGTTCTCTTCGGCAGTATTCGGCATGTGTTCAGCTGACCGAGCTGCCAATTGCCTTTGCGTGCGCCCGATGTACTTGCATCCGCAACTACATGTAAACTCATAAATACAGTTTGATGTGGCGTGCATAGGCAAAATGTCTTTAGCTGGTCTAACTGGGATGGCCGTTGTGGTACTTATGAACAACAATTTCGAGGCGGCATACGTCCTTTCGATAGTGCATCGAAGTCGTCGCTTGATCACGTTTGACACATTATCACCCTTGAAGGGGAGGTAGATGGTCACGGACTTTTTAGGTACAGATATTTCTTCAGGAGTTTTTTTGTCTGGGATGGCGATATTTATCGATGAATTTCTCCGGATACCCGTTTGCAAGAAAAACGTTTTTTAGGAAAGTAAGCTCGCCATCGATCGTATCTGAGGAGCAGATTCTGGTGGCTCTATTGAACAGGCACAAAACCAAGTTCCGTTTTCTCTGACTTGGAACGAAACTGAGGAAGTGCATGTATTGTCCTTTCCAGGTGGGTTTTCGATAGATGGATCTCTGAAAAGAGCCATCTGCTCGCCTACGTACAAGAATATCCTGGAAAGGCAGTGTGTCATTCTTCTCATGCTCGATCGAAATTTATGACGTCATTAAATTCTGCCTGCTTTGTCGCCTTCGCCTTGTTCAAATTTATCCCGGGAAAACACTGCTTCAATCTATTGAATTCTTTATCAACGAGTGTATTCTCAAACACAACCAGTTGTTATGCGGGGAGTTTATTAAATTAGTCAGTGTCTATATCCGACGCATAACCTGTTTCCTGAATGCTACAAATTTGCAGTGATTCAGCTGAAAGTGACCGATTTTACCTATAATATTCGTGTAGGCCTTCAGATTCAGTCCGAAGAAGAAAAAAATTCTTATCCTTAACTCCCTGAAAAAAGTCATCTCTATGCAAATGCCTTGCCAAACTACCAGCGGTAGACCCACGAAAACTAGGGCGGAGTAACCTAACGTGAAATACCCAACAATTTCGCAATGGCACGCTTAGTAAAACACTCTACTTAATTCCCTAAAACAAAATATAACAATGCTATCATGCCCCACAAAAATTCGTATACGAAGTCCATTGTTTGTCGTGCTGAGTGCTAATTCTCAGGGATTTCTGTATGACTCTCGGTCAAAACATTGATGGCGTTTTTCATACATTGACATATGTCTTAACCGATAAATCTGCCTTATTAAAAAAATTGTGGTTTGCGGTGATAAAATGTTGGTTAATAACTGCCATTTATCATAGAAAAGTCAATCGGCCTATTTTTCCCATGATAAGTTACAATTTGTACTGTTTTTTGAGAAAATGCAAGTTCTGTTGTCATCTCGAGCTTAGCGCCCCAAAAGGGCATGCCTCTTTTGCAAAAAGGAGTTGCATGACGTGATTGGTGGTTTTCCTTCAGCGGGCTTCCTACAGATGACAGGAGAGATGCCAAGACAAAAGCTATTACTTCCACATAGGTATTTGCCCGACTGCAGTAATCGTGCTGATGGCTATTGAAATACTACTGAAGGAATACTTTTTAGCGGAATAATAACAACTTTTTGGCTATTACTCTGTCTTTTTGTTGGGAATGTCATAATCTTATCTCCCAGGGTTAAATGAAAATAAAGCGATAAAATTCGCCCTTCCCCTAATGTTAAAAATTATGATTTAACATAGGCAATCTTAATGGTAATAGCTGCGCGCCTTCATTTACAAAGGCGAGATAAGCGTTAACGGTTCCAGCGTTATTTTGCTTTTCCAAACCATATTTGGGTTAGTCTTCAAACATAACCCAAGCGGCTATCTGCATGAAAAATGATAGCCAGGAACACACTACCTTGATAAAAGCTTCCAAAAATATCTTATTTCTAAGGTTTTTCTAAACGCACAATGCAGAACATATATTTTCGTACAGTCGACTGAGGAACCTGGAAGCCGTAAAGTATTCACAAGTATTTCGAGGACCACCCGTACCTCAATGGATTGTATCGTCGTCACAAATCACACTTAAGATGATACGCTTTTTGTCGCATCTTCTAATTCTCCTCAACTTCATTGGTCACTGCCTAGCCTGTAAATATGCTGGCTTATGAAAACAGTTATTCCTGTGACATCTCTACCGGCCAAATTAAACGACTTCATTTATGTCTTGGCCAACCGCTTTTCAAATAATGCAAAAACGGAAGAATTAAAGCAAATTCGCGTGAAGGGGTTCTGGAACTATATTTGAAATGTAAGCTGCTGGCTAAGGGGGATACGTGATATTGCACTAATTCTTGAAGGTTATTTCTTTACATATATTTACCAACGCTGTTCTACCTGTGCTGTTTTCTTACCTTCGTTGTGTGCGTGAATATGTGCTTTCAAATCTGAAGTCCACAATTTTGCAGTGATTTTGACCTCATCGGCATTTCTTCGTACCCAAAAAGTGTTATTTCTATAGAACGCTATTATTTTTTTATTATTTCACGTTTTCATTTTACTTAAAGTCGTTAATTATTATTTCGGAGTTTTGGCTCATATGTTTGGACCGGTTTCTGAGTCATTAAAGCTGCTTCTCGGATTTAAACACATTTCCTGAATGAGAGAATCGAGCGATAATGACGATCATCGCATTTCACACCATGCCAGAACTTTAATCAAATTGAAAAACAAAAAGATCTGTTGTCTGAAGCTTATTTTTATGAAAGTAGGAACATCTAGTCCAGGCACGAGGATACGGAACACACATAATGACAGCTGACTGTTTTCTAACGTTGCAAATTGATCTGATTTGGAACAGAAGGGATCCTCAAGTGATCTTAGTACAGTGAAGACCCGTAAGTCCCATTCAGTTTTTCGTCTTGTTTTCATCCTCCACGCTAGGGATAGATTCACCAGCCCCAAGTTAAAACATTTGTAGGCTGCTCATTCTATCTGGTTGGCGAAATGCTCGAATTTCTATATGATTATTCCGAGGCTCCTTTGTATCGAGCCCCATATTGCCCTCCGAAGTCGTGTGGATCGAAACACATCAGCCGATAGTTCTTCCCTTCTTTTTGAAGGACTCTGCGGTTTTTTGAGTCCTTTCTGCTTTTGGGCTCATGGAGACTGGTTTCACGCTGCCACTTCTATATTCAATTTCAAGAACTGAAAAAAGGACTTATAATGCGGCTAAGCATTTTCAGCGTCTTATTTGACGGACTACTTGGAGATTTGTCCCTGATTTTGAGCACTATCTTGATGAAAAAACTTTCATTTTCATATTGTTTTATGGAGTTAAGAAGAAATGGCAGCTGCTTTCCTATTAAATCACAGGGCCTACGTATATTTGCAGCCACGAATTTATGTTGATTGTATAGGTGGCAAAATTTGGTGAAGTATATAATTGGTATCACATATGTTCAGCATCGGTGTGGATGATTAAACAGGTGAACAAGCCATTTCACACTAAGCTCACGTAAACCAAGTCACAAATCTGGCCAAAGATTTTCAAGAAGCTAAGTGAAAGCCTACGTATTGGTGCTCTCATCCTAACGACTGTCAATCTCCCGTGAAAGTTGTAGTTAAAACTGCCTTCTGGTTATTCGTTTTATTGACACAGAATTTATACTTTGGTTGGTCAGAACCTTAGCAGTCATTCCTCTGACGCCTTTGAAATGAACCAGTGTTTGGTACCATCATACTCTAAGAATTCACCACCAATCAAGTAGTTTGCCTGAAATTAGTCTTTTAAACAGGAGCAGTCAAACTAACCTGCCCACCGTTTTCCCGAAAACCTGGACAAAACAAGCCCAAGGAACCTCAAAAGTCCATTCACAGTTTTGAGTTTGAACACCTTAAGATGCGTAAGCGCCAATAACGCAAAGTAATTATCGGGTCTCAGATTTACTGTGTGTTTATCCTTTTAAACTTGCAGATTTATATCTGGCTTAATCGTCTATTAAAATTATAAACATAGAAACGGACTAAACTGTATAGTATGGCTTAAAAGGAAAAACTGCATGCCAACAGTTGGAAAAAGTGATTCCCCTTATAGAAAGATAATTCTGCATTGAGGTTCAGCAAGAAATAATATAAGGACTTCAAGAAAGCCGAGCCATTTAAGGGCAAAGTCAGGTCTGGGGAACTTGTAAGTCATGGAGAGATCCTTGTTGCTGAGTTCAAAAGTTCCTTAAATCGACCGATCGGAGAAGATAAAGTTATGCTCAAGTTAAGAATAACATTTGGCGCCTCTTAGATTTCCATTGAATGAGCCTTGATATCTCAAGTGTGTAGTACCTTTGCATCCCTAAAAACATCACAGACTTTTTTGGTTATTTTTTTGCACACACCGTTGTGCATTCAGATTTAAAGGGCTTTTAAAATTAACGTACTACTTTTTCATCTCCTTTCGTCAATAGACCTTTTTTCTGCTTTGACGCAGGAAGGCGAGTACTCAGTCATCTGTAAATGAATTTTTTAGTTGGGCTGAATTAGTGATGCCGTCACGTAATAGTACCCAGCCGACTTCTACAAAGAGAGGGCTCTCACATCAACTGTGGAGTCTAACAACAGTAAAAATTAGTGTTTTTGCATGCACCAGTTAATGATATTTAGACATTTTTTCTGAAAATTTCTTCCATTTCAAAAGAGAGCGCACTTGGTCTGAAATTGGAACAATTTTTCCCAGGGCATCTCTTTGTGCTTATTCTGGGTACATCTAATTTTTCTGAGCCTGTGTAAAACCAATTTTTAAGATGAGAGGAACGCGCAAAATGTATGACTGCCAAAAAATTGTGCTTAAATGCAAAGGGAAACCATCTGACATTTGCATCAGCGTACTTGTCTTTCTCGGGCTTGCTCACCTGCATCTCCCATTTTGGAACTCCGTTTCAACCAGATCAGAGTCTAAGCAGCTGGTAAGTTTTGAATTACGAAGTCGATTCCAGGGCGGAGCCTGTATAAAGCTCCGATGGATCAACCTGTGATGCGCAGGACCATTAAACTCAGCACTGCAATACAACAATCCTGTAAGACTGACCACTAATCATTTAACAAATGCATCCGCTCAAGCATAAATGTTTAATCATATGGCACTGGTCTAGTTCAGATTTGCAACGTTACCTTAGAGGAACATTCCAAGGACGACAGACATTTCTGGTCTGCTTGACATCACCAGTCAGTTGCAGTCCAAGCCCGATCAGGGAAAGCTGAGTCTACCACGTGGGACACGCGCTCACGGCCCGTCGGCTGTAATCAAAAATAGCTAACGTCCTGTCGGCATGGCATCTCACTGATCCAGTTCTGGAAAAAAATGACCGGTCCATTTCGCCTCCCAGATCTAATCCTGAGCTTCGCCAGCAGTCACATTGCGAAGCAGTCGGTAATGCACTCAATCATTTGTCACCAAGAGACAAACTATGACGGGCCATCGTGTTTCATCCTACAATCGGACCGGTGCGTCAACAATTCTCCGAGATATTTTAAACTGCCACTAAATGCTTGCCAATTTCAAATTTGCAGCCGTCATCAGCAATCTTCGACTAGATTGTTTTCATACGAATATGCGTCTCAGAGATCTCACTTGTTTAAATGGACTGAGGCAATCCTTGCAGCTCTTATCTGATGCCCGATGGCCGTATAGGGACAAACAGTTTGTCCATTCTCTGTCGCGCAGGAATCCGATTGAGAGTTCTCATATCGTCCTTCACAAAAGGAGCACTCAGAATAAAGCCAGTCCAATCCTTACTTTTGTTATTATTGCCTGTCTGCTTTTCTTTCAAACGGATATTGAAACTTGGGGAACCTCTAGGGATTCCTGATTATTTACCTTTTAAACATAGGGCAAAAGGTCACTGGTCCCGCTGACCCTATATTAGTGATTCTTTCTTCATGGCTGTCGAATAAAATAAGTTCTGTTGGAACGCCTTACGAAAAAGCCCGAAAATGAATCATTGGCTTACTTATCTTCCGTAAGACTGAAGTTTCTGTTCATCCCTTCGTGCCCTTATTACTGGATTTTCTTTGATCACATTTGCTTGCAAACTTATCTACCGTTGAAGTGAGCTCAAAAATTTACCGTGCTTTCTTAAAGCTTGGCTAACAACTATACAACCAGAAGGTTGTGCGCTTGTCTTTGGTACCTGTGTCCAAGTAATGTTTACTGTCTGAAATACATAGTTGTCTGTTTGCGGCCTCGTCTATTCGCTTATAGAAAAACATGTTTCTCTACTTTTTGAACTGAAATTTCCACACTTTTACTGATCGTTTCTACCAAGATACCGAAGTTGCACCATTACGCTAATTTTTCTGGAAGCGCGTTAAACAGTCACAAACTGCTGTCCGTTATGTGCGAAATCGAAATGTTATGTTCTCATTCGTTGAAGTTTATTAGGTGCATGTTCCAACAGTACCATGCTGTAGATCCTCGAACCGTTTATTCTCATGAATAGATGGTAACTTCAGCCAAGATCCTCACTGGACAGTCATGATGCGTGTTGGACCTTCAAACTCAATTCTTAAAAAGGTATATGCTGACCGTTTTCGGCTCTTCGAAAATGTCAGGCCCTGTTTGTATACTGTAATTCCTCACAGCTCGTCTGACGGCCTGTAATGACGACGCTTGGCATGGACAGGTGTATACAGACTCGGCACATTCATTGCATACAGAGGCTAGCCTATAGGCGGCTTACTCTCATTCACTTGCCTGGATAACCAATACTCAATGCCGCGTATCACAAGTGCGGAAAGTGGCTTCTATGGGAAGGACAGTTTTCGAATTGTCCATTTCTGCGTCGAAAGTTTATTTTCTTGAGTAAACCACCACACTGCGACGAGTTGGAACTAAGTTCTACCACGTTCTTTCATCTGAGGACAAGTTACGTAACTCAATTGTGTCAGTACACTATTTAGCAATTGGTCCCTGAAGAACGTTCATTCCTATTTCAAAAGACGAGTTGGCGAGCAAACGTTGATTTCGATAAATTTCCCTCCGAAGAGTACAATTATGTGAGAACGGGGCACAGTCAAACATGTCAACGATTGAAAAACCGATAAAAGCTAGTTTTAAAACACAGGCGGGGCGAGTCTGGAAGTACGCGGAAAGTTGCATGTGGTTAGTCAACTTTTGTCTACAGTAAGCTCGAAGTCTGAACGAGGTTCTTCTGGGCGCATAGAGTCGGTTTTCGTAACCTGGTTGCGGCCGCTTCTTCTGTTGCCAATAGGTAACAAAAACCGACCCTATGCGCCCAGAAGGACCTTGTTCAGACTCCGCGCGTGCCTATTTCGTTTGGAAATCCCTGTATGAGGTTGAATTGACGGTCGTTGTATTAATTTAGGGACGGGTATCTGTCGATTGCGGCAGACAGACGCAGCCAAAGATGTTGCGTTTGCTGACTTTTCTGTGAAACCCGATTTAGAACCTTTTCAGATAAATCAACCTTCACAATTTTTCGACAGGCCGTATGCTCATGAGGGTCAGGCTTCTGAATACTAATGATAGGCACTGTATATATTTTGCCCAATTCCAATGTCCAGTGGTTGACATGCCTGGGCAGGGGACCGGTGCATGGGAGAGAGAAGACCTAGGAGGGCTGGCAGTGGGGAATCAATCCGCACGGCACATCACTGCATCCCGCACTATATTGATGTTGGCACCCTTGGATCTATCAAGACGCGCTAAAAGTCGTGGCTTGAAATTTAGCCAACTGGGTAACTCTGTCTTCACGGTCGGCACTATGTTTATATGGGTTGAATGGCTGGATACCTGAGGTTTAGGCCTAGTGGTACATACAGTACGTGGCCTATCTCATGAGACCTGGTGACAGAATCTGATGTGAGAATTTAAGACGTTTTAAACGTTCCGCATTTTGCTTTCCCGCTCAGCTACCTTTAAGAAATGTCCTCATCTTGTGCAGAAATTGTGTCCACGTAATTTTTTCAAGCAAAATGTTCATACATTTCGTTTAAAATAGGCGTCGCAGTATACTCGGGCATTTTCCTACGCTAATACCTGTTATGGACTTCGGTTGCCCATCTGAGCGGGTTTTTCTTTCGAAAGGGAGTAATTTCCTCCAGGGAGTTTTAATAAACAGAGGGTGCCGGACTCGAAAATTAGTTTGTTGTCCGATGGTAACCGTGGTAAACAACTTCCTAAAACAAAGGTTATTTAAGGAATTTAGATGTTTTGTCGATTTACAGTATTCAGATCGGCAGATCTGTGCGATTTTGCGCCCCAAAATGCAGTAATAACGCACACAGGCAATATTTCATTTAAGTGGACTAAAATTGTTTTGCATTTGGAAAGTCCTACGTGTTGTCACAGGAACGACCACCACCGAACTGTCATTTTCAGCTTCAAACATATTAAATATTACATTTTGTGCATTTGTTGTGTATATTTTGTGTAGTAGAGCTTCTAAACATACTTAATTCCGACATCAAACGAGCAAAACATTAACACCCTTAGCAAAATATCAATGAATACATAGCCACTCTGCCGTGCATTCATAATCGTAGAACGGAGTCTAAAGTTGAGCAAAAACAATTCAGATGGCCGCACTATAAAGAAAAAGGCGTGTTCTTGCGTTTGCGGTTGAAAAATGTCAGTACCTTTTAGCAAAGTAAAAGAAACGGCCGAAAGTGTCAATTTCTTCTTGGTATCATTCAGTAAAAAAATAAAGTACTCAGACATCCGTCGGCGGAATGCAGTATCAAAGCACTCTTCATAGAGGTAATTTATTGGACAAAGTTTTCTGATGGATCTAAGGCATATTCACTGTTGACCTTCGCTGTGGACGTCAGTTTTGTCCGATAATGAGGTTACCTGTTTGCGCGAGTCTTCAAGTGTGACCCAGATGACGTTCTAAATAAAAAAGAAGGCCCGAGCACTCGCTACTTCGGTAAATGCCTCCAAGAAGTAACTTATTTTAGAGTTTTTAACAGACGCATAATACAAAGTCTGTCCTTACTGGCGATCGGGTGGAAACACTGAAAATTTTGAAATATTAATTGATAATTCAAGACCGGTCTGAAACTCAACGTAATTCTGAACGAACGAAAAATACAGATTGATTTAACGGAAGAAAAGTTTCTTTTATAAACACAAAATGGTACGCTTACGATTACACATGTCAACTCTATTTAAAATTATTTGGCATAAATCGGAACGGCAACATGTGATCTTGTGATAACGTTTGTTCCTTTGATCTCCCTGTCTGCGAAATCGAGCGAAATCTTCCTTTTCTTACTAAGCCGCATTTTAATTAATTCAAAAGACTAGAGGATGCCACGAATCCTTGGGAAACTGTTCGGAATCTATACTCAGAATGTAGGCTGTTGGCAAGGCGCCATACCTGGAATAACACTAATTCTTAAAAGATATTTAAATGTAACCTTCACTAAAACATTTTTTAAAATGTTATTCTATTTGTGCTGTCACATGCATTCAGTTTTGTCGATGGGTAGACGTTTCAAAAACTTAGAAATTAAGTTTACTAAATTGCAACCATTTGACCCTTTTGGAAATTTGCGATTTTCTAAGTAACTGACATTTCTAAACAACGCAACATTGCCTTTATTATTCGTTATATGTTTTTAATTCTCCTAAAGTTGCGCTTTATTAACCTAGATATTGGGTCCACGGATTGGTGTCGGCTTGCAAGCGATTAGCAATCATTCGTAAATTTCGATACATTTCATGAGTTGGGTCACCCACAGTACTTAACGTGACCTTTATAATGCCGTGACTTCCGTGAGATCCAAACCGCTCCCTACCCTGGAAATACCTTACATATTGTCCGGAATCGAGGCGGTGTGGCACGCGTAGAGGGGTTGTTTAGCCTTTTCAGCGGCTGCACCAGTAAGAACCTCTGGTCATTGTGACACTGTCTTGCCATCGGAGTCTGGTGAGTGGGAGGGGGGGAGAGGATGCGGTAGATGCTGCCCCAGTCTGTTGCTCCATAAACTGATTCACGCGCATTTCATCAGTGCTGCGATCATTCCCTGTAACCCACCGTGGACGTCGCCACCCGCGGCGGTTGAACTATCATATATTTGGCCAACACACCGAATCTACCCTCTTCATCTGCCCTATGAACCTATGGACGGTTTCTTTTTGGTTTCTTGTAGCATCCTAACTTTACATTTATACTCTCGCATTTTTCGCACCGTCACTATTTATGAGGGCACTTCCCCTCTCTAAATTTGCATCAGCTTCCAAGGCGACTTTAATTAGTCTGCAGCAGTGAACCCATTAAGGCAGCAGGTGACAGTCCCGGTGAAGGATAAGTTAACTTCTTGCTCAGACTGCATAACCTCTCCAGATTCAATTTGTACATTTCCGTCAAGTTTATTAATTGAAAGTTTGCTTCTCTGGGAGCAGCAGAGTTGTTTGGTCCTCAAGCAATGCCCCCAATATCTGATGGTAACATTTTAGAAAAAACCTGCCTGCATTTAACAACCGCGAAGTAACTGTAATCAACGAGTTTATAATGAGCACTCTTATTTAAAAAGATCTGGGCTGCGATTATTTTAGCCATGTTGGCTATATCTACAATATGCCACAAAGTCCAGAGCTCACAGCATTGTCAATTAGTTTTTCTCCTGCGCTGAGGTCGGTCCGAAACTAAACGCTCTTGCCTTATGAAAGCCCCAAAAACTGCAACGCTTACATATCAGGAGAAGTGTAACTTTAAAACTGGTGTTCATCAATATTAACTGGAAATCTTAGTGTGTAAACACGAACAGCAAGAAGAAGGGGGAGTATGAAGGTTATATGAATTTGTTATTCATCTCTACCCCATTGAATTTGACGCAGGTCTTGCGAAAGGAACTTAAGGAGGCACACGACAAAAATCAACGTCTGTTACGAATGCAGCATTGTATGAGAATGTCCAAATTTTTCCAAAGAACTTACTTCACCCTTGCTGAAGGAAAGCTAGAAAGATCAAGGGACTCCTACTAGCTCCACGATCCCTGGTTTATTGGCAGAACTGGTCTTACAGGAGCTAAACAAGCCTTCCTTCATCTATCATGGACAAACTTTTTGACGCTGCTGTGTTGACAACAACTTTGTTGTCGTCAGAAAGAAAGACTGCGGCATCTGCTTCACCCGATCAAAAAAACTTCCCAAATACATGTTTATGTATTTAAAAATGGGCATTCCAAGAAGCATAATTCGAAAGAAATAAGTTCTTTGTAAATGATAACACAATGTATTCTGTAGCTTTTCGACTTAAGTCCCCCAAGTTGTCCTCAGACGTAAAGCAAGTGTGTAAAACTGTTGAAATTTAAACATGCCTAAAAATCAATATTGCTTTGTCACTCCTGCTAGGCGACCTTTACTATGGGCCGGTATCATGCCCTGATTGACCAACGCGTTCTCTAATTTCCCTCAGGGTGTTGTACACAGCATCCAGTTCGAGGCGTAGATTGATGCATGAGATATCAGAATGAATGGCCTCTAAAAATTCTCGGCCGTTCTTAGATGAGTAGGCACGTATGATGCGAGTCTTGGTTCAGGCAAATTTGTGTCCAGTTTCCAGCGTATGCATGGCAACCTGAGAGAAATAATCTCGCCTCTGTACTGCCTGCTGATGTTTTTGTGTGTGTAGAGGCATATTTCCCAGTTTGACTACAATAAACCGCAGTACAGGTGTCGCATGTAATGTATATATCAGATCTGACCCTAAAAAGTCATGAAACGGAGACTTAGCTCCAAGCCCCGCAATGAATAATTTTTGAGATTATTAGCCTGATTATTCTCTAAAGTTCACCTACCACAAACCGCATTGAGAACGCTGGGCGACCTGCTGAGGAGCCGAACCTCTCGAAGCTGTGTCACGCAGCCGCATAATATCGGCGAAACATGTGTCTGAGATTTTGCCCAGCACCTCTTTCGGGATATAATACCTCTGCCATATATATATTTACAGGGGGAAACGAAAAAGACCTGTAGCTGCCCTTCTTTAATGTGTCCAGCAGACTAAGTCCTGATGGTTAAAGAAACACACTGGTTTAAACAAAGGCGGTAAACACAAAAGAGCTGACTTTTCCCAGCAATCGTCAGGGGGCTCACATATAAAACTGCATCAAAACGTTTTTCCAACAGGTTTAGACTCCGTGCAAAGGTCAGTAAGAAAAGCGCGCGAGGCCCGATATCTCTGCGACCCATTTATGCGAAATGAATATTCGAAGGCGCTTACTAGTCGATGTTAACTTTATCGACCCGGAGGACCCTAATAGACACCCCCGGTGGCATTGCATGTTCTGTCACGCATTTAAGACGTTTCAGAGGCGACTGCAAGAATTGTTCTAAACCAGGGGCTAGGATTGCACACCGGACCAAAGTTGCCATGCGCAGCAGTCCGGTGTAGCTAATCGTACTCCGTGCCTAAGTTGTCCTTTCGGTTGTGCAGGCTAGGCTGTACGCATGCTCAGATAGCACATACATGAACCTAAGTTGGCTGTGCGACGAGGTGGTAAATTGTCAGAGTTAGCTACCCACGGCTTCAAAACGGGTCACAAGTTTAACTTCGCAGATGCTATAATAACTGCTCATGAGGGAAGCAGAACAAGCTGAGGGCAGACTGAATCCTGAGCTTCGGATAAAAATTAAGTCAAACAGAGCCCTGCACAGTCACCTCCAAACATGCGACGCTAGTCTTTGATTGGCTACTGATCCCCATAAATACCACTTATTCTGTTGCTGCTGTCAATGATGAGCTTGACGCCTGTAGGAATAAAAGGCTCACAAAAATAAGCAAATGCTTCCCATACTCGAACAGTCTTCTTCCTTTCTCACACATATACCTGTAACTTGAACATTCTCTTCAGTGTGTGGATCTGGTTAAGCTCCAAATGAAATTTTCTTCGTGAAGAGTGTAGAAATGAGAGACTTGACAGGAGTGCAGATCACACTAAAATCATTTGCGAGCTTGCTACTGACTGAAGTAACGTACCGATGTAGCATTTATCTCACTCTATCTGCTCACGTTTTGCAGCGGACTTCTCTTATTTAACTAGTCTTCGCGTTGGGTTTTTGGGTAAAATCGATCCAAATAGTCAATAAAAGGCACCGCGATAAGTTCATGGTGTGTGTGATGTCAACCATTCCATCACATAATGAAAGATTCTGTCCTAGTCAAGTAAGCTTAACAGACACCCACGGTCTTTAACCAGTTTAGACAGAATCACAGACATGAACTGACAAAACCTTTATCCATTTGAGCTTACTTCCACGTGAAATTTTCGTATTGTTGAGATGCATATTTGTTCCAAAGTTCAGCCCAATACCTGTTACGCGTTTCCAAATAAGAAAAACCGCCGTAGGCTTTATGATAACCGCTTGGGAACTAGTTCGCCAAATCAAACAGGGGATATCTCATGAATGTGATGGGGAGGTAATTTTTCGTTAGAATATTTTGTCATTTTTCGGCTCTTCTCTTAATCCTATCTGTTACAGACTACGAAAATGAGTTTAGCAGGCTTGAGCGCACCGCCGGGGCAATGCGCGGTGTACTACCAGAATATCAAATAAACGCGAGTCTGCCTAGTATCGACTTGGCCCAGCTGCGCATGCGCCAGCGATCAGTGCCTGAAAATGCTGTCCTCGAAGGCCAATCCTCCCGCGCTCCATGTGATGACAGTTGCGGTGGCAGGTGGCAAGCTCCGCCAAGGGCCAAAACAAGAACCCCGACGCCTGTGAAACAGTCTTGCCGAAAGCACACAAATCTATTACCTCGAGCGTAACCGCTTTTCGTCTTGTTCGCATTTCAACCGTTTGCACACGTGTGCAGAGGCGATTAGTCAAGCTGAAGGACCAGCCGTGCGTGACGGCGCTAGTTCATGCGCAGCCAAGGTATGAGCAACTGTTTAGAAAAAGAAATGTGAATGGAGAGAGAGAGATGGATGGGTTTTGGAGCAGAGGCCGCCCTGGCGTAACCTGTTGACGACTAGTCGTGCGGTCTAATTTGATGACACAGAGCTGGAGTTATCATGTTCGTTTTACGAGAAGTTTTAGTGCAATATATATCAACCGCCAGTTTTTTCTGTCTATATACTTCACTTGCTAACCCTTTTCATGGAAGACACGCAGTTGTTGCGTTTTATTCTACCTTTTTATTTGCAGAAATTGTTTTAGGACTGAAAGTGTGCAAAAGAGAGCCATGTACTGTAACCCAATGAGATATTCACCGTGCGAACTTCACGGAAGAGGGTTATTCCTTAACTTTCCAGACAAAGTTTGCCATAAAAGTTTATAGCCGTAGTCGGCGAGTTTTCCGCCTGATGTCAATAAATTGTCTGAACAAATGAAGGAGCAGTTCTTATAAGGCATTCTTTTTCGAAGATATTAACCAGATTCCTATTAACGATCCGTACACCAGTAGATCGGATGGAGGTAGGACATCTGGCATTTTTGAGGCTATTTACGCCCAATGGAAACGGCGTTTACTTTATGATTTCCAAAATCCATTAGAAGGTAGACTCTCTGCCGTTTTAGTAAGGTCGGATTCATGTAACTTTTGGGATTTTTTGTGAAAGTCGGAGTTAATTTAAGCCCATCCAAGCTGCTTTATAAGAAGCCATAAGTATTTACATCATGCTACTGTTACGCTACTTTGACAGGATCTCTGACCATTTGTCAGCACAGGAACCAGAGTTTCATTAATGGAAAGTCGACAAGTCTACTCAGACATGAGAGACCGATCAAAAAGGCATCTGAAGACTCAATGGGACAGCTGATCAAATTGATCCAGTCATCAGACTTCTGTTTTCTACCCGTATGGATTCATCGATTTCCCCGTTGTCCATCTTGTTCGCTTTATGCAAATACGGAGAAACAAGTGATCTGTCAATAAAACTTGCTAAAAGCTGGCAAATCCAGGCCATTTTGTGGTATTGCTTTCTGTTGGCAAAGAGCGACAGGGTTTGCACGGTCTCTGGAAAATATCCTTGATTTTAAATAGCTGGGATAAAAAACACCGCTGCTAAATATCTAAACAGGTGTCCGATCCAACAGCCAGGTCCCTGTGAGCAATACTCACTGTTTTTAACGCCTTTGAGCTTTTTTGAAGAGCTTCCTTCACAAAATATCCTAGCACTCAAACATACTCTGAAGCATGCGCTTAATATCGGCTATCGAAAAAGGAATGAACGAATAAAGCTTTGATACTGCGGGGTATGTTTGTGTAAACTGAAGTGAACGTTTGTTTCTTGTGGCCAAAAATGCCTCTCCTCATAATTAAACGGGAGGGTCCTTTAAACTCGACCTAGTTTTTCTTCCATGGCCTTCATGCTTGGCTTAATTAAGCAGTATGCTGTGTACTCTTGGTTATGCCGATGGCTTCGAGGCTCCAGGGTGTGTTCCCTTTTGCAACCCGGTCGGCAGAGGACCACCTAACGGCCACTTTGCGTATCTTTGGTAAAAAGTAACAGGACGCGTCTGTGGCTCTTGTGATGGAGCACTGAATTTATTGTTTTTGTGATCACCTGTTTTGTGATCAACGGGAGCCGCATTTCTATCGTACGTTTTCTTTATCTGAGCTTTAGGTACAGATAATTGATCGTTATGCCTTGGCAAATAATGTCTATTCTGGACTCCCCTATCGTGTCCAGGATTCCTCCTGCATTATTGATTGCTTTTTGCTGCGTCATCGTCTTTTATGTCTCGAGATTGATGGTTTAGAACAGAAAAGGAGGAAGATGCTCCTTTCTGTAATTGGCCTAAGCAAGCAGACTCGTTCTTTTTTTAAAAAACGAAGTCATTCATCGATTTTTACTGAATCTGTCTTAATGACCATTGAAAAAACAAATATGAACAAAGCGTCCCAAAATTTTGCCCTCAAAGTACATAGTCATGCAGTCACAAAGAGGGAGATTAACGCCGACCCACCATCTGAGTTGACCATAGCACTATTGCCTGTCGGTTTGGCATCAGTGAACTATATGTCCTTATTTCAGATTGCTGAGAAGATGTCGATGAACTTGAAAAAATATTGAGGGGTTCTAATTGTGTGAAGACGCTATCGAATTTAGTAGGGTCGCGCTCTGTGAATCTTCATTTTTAAGATGACTTATAAATATCGACATTGGTTCTGAGTTTTACGCGGTAGGTCCGAGAGGATGGTACCCCGTTATACCAGAGGGTGTATAATGAAATGACACTGTTCACTAGGTAGCTCCTTTCCTCAGCTGACCTATTACATTTTTGGCGTCGAGGTTCTGGCGAACGGCGACTGGACTACATTTTTCTATAACCCACTTCGCCACCGAAATATGTGGGGGCTGTTTTTTTCTTGAGTAAGTAGATAAGTCAAGCATAGTGCGTTTGGTGGACCGAAAGCCCTCCACAAACGCGATCATCCGTCGCCATTCCCTATGGCGAACACAAAGCCACCTGGTCCGACTGTACTGGCAGGTTAAGAGTTGCATTAAGCGCATCGTCAACTGAATCTTACACTTAGATACCGGAATTATTTAATCGTTTGCATACTGCGGGCGAATAAATCGAACCTGCAGCGATGTTCTTCCATGATACATGCAGTAGCGATTGAAATGGATCCGTCTGGTTGAGACTAAAAGTGAGCAGATACAACCTACGGTTTGTTATGCAGGCATTCAATTTTGGTTCTAAGCGAATAAGTCCAAGTAGGTATGACGTTGGGTTGGGTTTTGGATCAACAACGTACTTGACTACCCTGTAAACTCAGGGAACCCAATGAACGGCGATAAATTAGTTGCTATGTAACACCGATCAAATATTTCTGGCAAGAACAGCAAAATAATCCCCAGATCAACTTTTGTAGAAAAGTTGAGGGTTGGGCACGAGAATAGATAAATGCTTATTACGGATTGCCTTACACTCAGTTCTGGAGCGTTAGAGTTAAATTTTCCGTTAGAGTTAGGAAACGAGTACAGTTACTCTTCGAGGCATTTAGCGCAAGGCCATCCGCATTACGAGCAGGAGGGTTACCATTCCCGCGTCTTACCAATCTAAATAATATGAAGTTGGACAGAGACTCATTATCAGACGTTAAGCACCAGAGTGAACACAGGACCTAGATGCCTAAGTGGCAAGGAACTACCTGCATAAGTCTGCCCCGCTGCAATGCTCCGTAACACAGGAAATTTTCTAACTGAAGGTTTTCTCCTCTTCTGCTGCTGCCTCTGTCAATCATTTTACCTTTAATATGGAAACAGTCCGCCCTCATGCTTCTCAGCCCCCGACGTCTATTCCACATTATCCGACCTCGTCGTGTTGGTCCCAGTAAGGAAAATATTTGGCCAGAAATTTTCTTCACCCCTCAAGTTTCTCCTGACTATTTATGAATTCCGAAAAGATCCTAACAACTCTTGAGGCAGTCTTTGGAGGTCACATCCATGTGGCTGTTGCATGCGGTTAAGTCATGCTCGCCTAGATGAGATTAAAAGGCAGGTAGGATAGGAACACCGCCCTACCACTGGATAGCGAGATTAGCGGCAGGAACCAAACGACAATAATCCTCACTCATGAACGCAGCGCATGCAGTCCAGACGCCCTGGCTCATGAACCACACTCAAACGCCTTCAGGCAGTTTACTGAAAGTCAGTGGTCCAAAATCTTCCGAAGGTAGCATTGTTTATCTCCTCCTTTCCATTTTCTTCTTGTCGACTTTGTAGGACAGAAAGAGTCCAACTAACTATCTTTTGTCCGAGTGTCTACTCAGGTGCTACATCGCATGGTTGCTTTGCGACCAATATGAATCTAATAGGGCGTTAGTGTTGTATCTATGCGTTTTGATACTCTGTTTATCAGAGGATAACAAAAGTGATGCTACATTATTCGAGGCGTCGCAACTTCCCGCTCGGTCTTTCCATTCGAACATATGGAAACTCCCTCCAGCTGCACATGGCCTGGACAGATTAAAATGCACTGCTGACACAAACGTTTTCCCAACAGATGATGACTGTGTTAGGCGTCGTAGTTTATGCCTGTGGCTTCCAAGGTCGGAGCATGAACAAATGTAGGCTGGCGGACGCAACTTTCTTCTTTAGGCAAGATGACTCTTTTTCCACAAATGAAGTACGCTTTCTTTCGTCCTTAAGCGACCCTGCAGCCAGAACGGATCAATAAACGCTACCCACATCTGACTGGAGGATTTCAATCGCCGTCGATGGAGGGCCAGACTTAAATGATAGGATGCACGGCGGTCTTGTTCGTCAGATTCACGTCGAATTTGCGTGTCATCTGGATATGGGGCCTAAGTAGAACCGACCAATGCCGGCAGATGACCCAGGAATGACCGTTTTGCTCTCCACTTTATTCTGGTCGTATTATTTCTCGGTTATGCCGAGTGACTTACGGCGTGACAATTTTATCCCGCATATACTGAGTCAAAGTGCTCAAGTCCAAAATAAAATAATTCATCCACCTCTTCTCCCTTCTCAAAATCCAGTGAAGTCGTTGTTTCATTGTATCTGGAAACTGAAACAATGAAGACCGCATAGCACTAGCCTTTGAACGAAAGAATAGACCAGTAGGCATATCGCGTGTATTGGTTGGAGGCATCACTTCCCTCTCTGAAGTGCGTGGAGCCCATAAATACCAAATAATGTAGGTGGAGGCCAACGTCCACACTGAAAATTGCGAGCACAATAACATCTGTGAATTCGTGCACCACATGTTACGCCACATTTGCACGCCACCCAAATTGTCCTTCGCCCATGCGATGTATTTCCTGTGTCTTCTCAGCTGACCGCACAACCGTGAACGTGAGTATGCACTTGCAAAACATGCAATTGAAAATCTTGTAAGTTGCTTATTTTTCTAGCCGGCCTTCTTCTGATTTTCACTCTGAAAAACTTCATTACAGTTAGTGAAAAAGCTGTGTTGTGGAAGAAATCCCGTCTCGACAAAGCTTACAGACATCCCGGAGCTTTACTCGGAAAGTTATTAGGTAAAAATGAAGAAGAAACAGGAAAATATGTATATATACTTTTGATACGAATTGAGAACTGTCGTAGCACGGTAGAAGGGAATATGGAAAAGACGAACTACTAAGAGTTGATCTTTCGTTAGATCACAAATATGCGGTTCTTAGTTTCCCAGGATCGCAAGGAGGTACCTGCGGTAGTCTCCAGACGTGTCTCCTTCGATCATTTTATCAAGACTTTTCTCGTATTTGCCATCAAATGTATGCCGTATAACAGCCAAATCAACCTACAATGGAAATCTTGCCGATTAGTGTTTTTGTCCAACAAAAAGATTAATTCACATGTATAAAGCGATAAAACGCTCTTAAATCAGAGTGTTCATACCTCGGAATGTGCGATGATCATTCGAACAAGGTTGTCATCATGTGTGCCAGCGCCCTTCATTGTCTGGTAAAGAATTTCGGCATAGGCCTCAGTCCTGTTGATAGCCGTTTTTACTACAAAATTTAACTTGGATGGTGATATTCTCTAGTCTCCATGCGACTCAAAATGCGACAAGCAGATTAAATTGGCGACTCACCAATCGTCTGTAGAGACTTGCGATAGTCACCAGAGGTCTCCTTGCCGATGGCAGTAATCAGATCGTGGCCGACCGCCTTGAAAAAATAAAAAGCAACATTAAATACTTTGTAGATAAGATTTCGAGGGTTGTCACTAAGTGCACCAATACACTCAGACGTGCCTGGGTATAATGGTCATTGATTTTGACGATGTCCTTCCAGCTACGTGAGACAAGAATTCGCGTAAAGGTAGCTTCATCTGTTCCCAATTTTCTGAAAAAATAAAATCAACATTATTCATATAAGTTTCGTTGCATACAGAGCAGATGTGTGACGTTTTTTTACAGCGATAGGTAGAATCTAGCTTGATATCTAATGACGGATTTGTAATTTGAGGCAGAATGGGCATTCACAATTACCCTTTTTCTGTGATATGTCATTCGGAATTTCCTCTGAAAGCTCTCTGGACCACCAGTGCATTTACACTTTTCATTTAAGCCAACCATAACTTACGCTTCGCCACCCTTGTAGAGTTCTTCGCAGTCGGCGCGAATTTGAACGTCGTCCACATCTGATCCTCTTTGAGCCTGTAGGAGGGCAATCAGCACCCGCTGGAAGTCACCGCTGGTATCATTTTTGACATCGAGTTCCAAGTTCCTTCGAAGAGCTACGATAATCGATAAAATGCGGTAGTCATATGCTGTCTTTATTTCAATATTCTTCTTTCCCTAGACAGCCTTAAAATTTCAGGAGTGCCAAAGTCAAAATATACTTACCGTTTTGTTTCTCCTCGAGAAGGACTAAAAAATAAACAATCGTTGAGTCATTATAAGACCCAAAAAGCTTCCCGAGACCCTCATATTTTGCCCGACGGCTGTCAATAAATTGATCAACGATGAGGTACATTAAATGTTTGGTACATGTAAATGGTGTAGCTGGCTGGCCAGCTGTGAACAAATTAGGGCCATCGGTCGAAATCTCTTATCCAAAAAACCAGACCACTGGCTATGCTAAAACCTGTCCATTCTGCAAGGCGCTCGAGCACCGACGTGAACGTCGAGACTTCTACTGTTGTGTAATTGGTTAAGTTTATTCTGAAATGGCTATGAAGAGTAAACGAGATAAGCTGGAGACCCTAACAAAACAAAAAGTGTTAGCCAAATCTCATTTTTAAAAACCCGACTTAAGATAATGCTCTCAGACTCTGTGCAGAGTTTTAGCGTTTTTCTGGCTTTATTTCAGAGAATGGCAAGGCAACTTACTCTGGCCATAAGCGTCCTTCAGGGCCCTTATTTCGGCATTCGTGGATGTGCATATAACGTCAATGAGGACCTGTTCATCGGTACCCGCGCCCTTCATGGCCTTGTAGCAGGCTTTAGCGTTTACGTGAGCCATGTCGTAAAAGGAGTAGAGGACGGCCCGCCGGAAATTCCCACTCAGCTCGCTGTACAAACGGTCCTTGAGATCCTTTCAGAGTTAAAGGTAGAGAGCAGAGTGTTTTACAGCGAAAGGATTGCATTATTACAGTAAAATCTACAAGAATCAATCTGGCTTATTTGTCTTCCTAACCCATTTTAAATAATAACAGTTAGCATTTTAAAGGGACTAGTGCTTAACTTGAGTGTAAAAATTTTAAAGTGACGCAACCAACCTACCTTTCCGTATATTGATTTGTAGGCCACTGCAATCTGCTGACGTTGGTGAACAGAACGTTTTGACAGCAGGTTGATTATGGCCTCTTCGTCCGTGCCTAATTGTGGAAAAGGTCGGAGCTTATAGGGTTTTGGTTTCAGCAGAAACCCTATTGTATTCTTTAAACATTCCAAAGCAAGTGATCGGAGGCAAAAAAGAGGTAAAGGGGATATGAAAAGGCAAAAGAGACAAAAGAAATTAGGAGGTCTTTTCTAGTAATGCAGGAGAATAAGCGGAACCAACCGAGTCCCTTCATGGCCTTTTCCAGGGTCTCCGCATCTTCCTGGGGGTTCATGTAAGAAGAGGGTTGAACGGTACCTCCACTAGACATGGTTTTCTGGACGGAGAGCAAAATGGAACTGGGAAGGGCAAAAGAAATAATTAATTGCTTGTTGGGCAGGCGCTCGAGCATACGCTCCACCATAAAGCCATTCTATGCAAATATGAGCAAGGACAATAAAGAAATATAAAGCGTACGCGCAGGAAATATAACGAACAGACCGTAACGAAAGGTAAACGGGTGCGCCTAGGTTTATGCTCAGCGTGAGCAACACTTACATGGAAATTACTCCAAAGTGAATGAGAATACCAACAGCATCAGCACATTAATATATCTCGCCAGACTCGCTGGGTGACCTTGACATCAGCAACCAATGCTCGAGAAGGCGGCGGCTAATTGGTGAGCACCGGCGCTCGCCCTGAAATCTAAACAAACTGTTAAAAGTTCCGTATAGGAAGAGTAGAGTTTTTTATTGTCTTTACTGCCACTTGGACCATTGAGGTTTTATGGTCTTCCTTTCGATTACTCAAAATGGGGCGTATGTGTCGAGAAAGTTTTTGAACTGATTTTCCGTCAGTTACCCGACGGTCATGCCCTGTGAAGAAATATGCACTCTTAGTACCTCTTCAGTTACTGCTTATCTGGAGTTTTTTGGGTCCTTTAAGTCCCAACAGTCAATGGTTCACGGTAAAAGCTTAAGATAAAGTGAGATTTTTAATTCTTAATTATAAAAGTGGTCAAGAAAATAGCGTTTAGATTTCTCTTCCTGCATTAAAAATAAATCCCACGAACGACGCTGAATTCACGTTATGGGGAAGTAGGAGATGTTCAGATAAATTTCCTCATACCTGGATTTTAAACGTTATTTTGTTGTCATATGGAATTTGCATACAAGAAAGTTATATTATTTTGTAATGATAAGGAGTCTGTACATAGCTTGGACTGTCGTTTAGCTTTATCCAGTCCTCGTTTTTTTAAATATCCGATTGGTTTCGTTTTAAGACGTGCAAATTTCGTTCTCGGTTATATGCTACATACTATGGCACACATGTTTATAATAACAATGCCTTTACCAAATTAAACTTTTGAAAAGAGCTACAGCGGCATATAACTCATTGGGGCTTTTTATCATTTTACATGTCAAAAGATGGACAAGGACCTCATTGATGTATTTTACATCGAGTTATCTGATGTGTAGTTTATAAACTCCTGTGGCATTCGGGCTAAATTTCGGAGAAGTTTTACTTATGATTATACCTCACCTCTGTAAGTTTGAAGTACCAGGGCGTACGAACGGTCGTCATTAATGTTCTACCAGCCGTGCTATCGTTATTTAATCCAAGAAGTCGTGTAACCATACGCACTTAACCCTGGAAGATTTGTCCGCAACATTTCATGCCACGGACGGGTGGTTTGTCCATATTATTATAAGGAACGTTATTTGGCTGCACAGTTTATACTTCCCATTTGTATCTTCTGATATTTAACCCTGACGTAGGACGTGCCACTGACTGCTGCTGAGATCATAATAGATAACTTTTGACCCATGGCCGATGTTCTGTTTTGTGTTACAGCCTCTTAACAAGGATAAGTGCACTTTCAGAGCAAACAACCTTCCGAATCCAGCCAATGCTATAGTTATCTCCACCAAAGATTGTTTTCTCTGGGTGTGTGTGCGTGTGCAAATGCGTGTGAGTCAATCAAAAGGAGTTGGAGGATGCATGGTGTAATCTGCTACAATCGATGGTTTCACATGTGCCTAGCACCTCTCTTGTTGGCACTGAGCCAACGCCCTCTATTAGGCTGCCGTTATACGTGGGCTCTCCGAAGATGAAACGTCCTTTCGATAGTGTGGATAATCATGCGCATGCAACCTTTATCCTTTAATCCTGGTGAACTGATTCCACCTCTTGAATATTACTCTTAGCGAAGTTTACCTTGGGAGTGACTGGTATAGGGAGAAGACAAGGGAAAGTGGATGGTAAATTTCACAAACAACGCCGAAATTAGAGAAATATTCGTTGGCCTCACCTGTGCTAGAAGAAGGTAACCGGATGCCGAATAGTCAGTAGTCAACCACATCTAGCGGACTCAATGCGTTGTCACGGTACGTCGGTCAGCACTCGTGTGGAGAAGCAGATGGGTGAAAGAAGACAGGCAGAGTCAGTTTGTTCAGGGTCGTTCCATATTGTCAGCACGTCTTAACCGTCCCAAGATACATGTTTTGACTAAGGAAAGAGGTAAGACTGGGTAGCAAGCTATTTATCCCCTTTTCGGAATCTGCATCTTGTGCTAAGTCTGTTCTCTAATATCTTTACTTATTTAAGATTCACAGCATTATCTACAGGCTAGCTACACTGACTTTGACCTCTGATGGTAGTTCTACATCGATCTGGCTGTCAGAGGGGGGTGAATTATAATTTCATTTTCAGTAATTTCACTGTAGAAACCTTAGTTTTAAGATCGGGGCAGAGATCGAGAACTGGTAATCCTACGCATTCTTTCTTTATTATGAAGCGGGTGGTAGAACATACTAGCATCCGCAACCTTACAACTGGCTCTGGATAGATTCTATCAAAGGATGTTTAATTGGATGTACTGGCGTCCCGAGTACTCATTGACTCCTGGACCTTCACATAGGTCTTGCGGAAAAACATCCCCTCGGAAGGCAAAAGCCGCCTTCACACAAATATCGAAGCCAGTTTCCAGGCCCCACATAAGAAGTTGCTTCGAGATTCGCGTTTACCGCTGTCCAGTCTGTGCTCATCCAACACTCGCACAAATGTTATGCAAGCGGTTCTGCAAGGCACGGGCGTCCGTATGATAATCTCCAGGGATTATTGCAGCGTGTGCTGTGATAGATTCCCTGATTTTCTCCTCTGTATTTAAGCAACTCTAAGAAATTCCACCTAACCTCTCCGTTTGAGCCAAGGAAGGATAGCAAAAACCATTATTTGGCTAAAGTAGTAGGGGTACTACCATTAAGAGTCGTTGTACTCCTCTTTATACGGTTAAAACGACGCAGTCCTTGCAAAGTTCTTGCATATATATTTTGCGAAACCGCATTTTTCATAATGCATTAGTATTTCGCAGTGCCATACAAAGTCTTCTAAGTGACCTCGAACAAGTAGTACAAAACTGCACGCACTAACTTAGTTGCGTCTGCTAATTTGCAAATCCTCGTATATGCCCGCCATTAAAGACTAGACCTTGACCTCTTGCAGTGACGAACGAAGTTTATATAAAAAACCAAACTAAATTTTTGAACCATACTGCAATTTGACTAAAATTCTGCTCAACAGTAAGGACGAGGGGATTACTGTTTGCGGCGGACGGAGTTTGAAGCAGTGGATTTCGTGAAAATTCACTTGGCTAGGCAACCGACGGACTCCGGATTTTGAATGGTGGGTCTCCCGATCACAAATTGAGGTCCGACCAATAAAAATCGTAAAAATACCTGACTTTGGTAGTCCTCGATTACTGATCATTCTTCATGGCATGGTCGCCTAAGAGATATTTCAATTGAAAACACAAAACTTCAGCGCCTATAGTCGGCCCTAAAAATGATGCAGACCTGTGAGTGGCCTTGGGGTTTGAGTTTGGATAGGGCTTCTAGCTAAAAGGCGTTTGAAATGACAAACTTCCAAGTTAGATTATATTAAGTATTTTTACCAATAGCAACGAGCCATTGATTTTTTTTGACAAGTCACCACCAGGGACGCTCAGGTGTGATTAATTAAAAGTGGCATTTCTTTTCATAGGTACAAGTTACAACGTAATCCAACTGCAAATACTAAAAAGTTAGAGCTAGAAAATGCACGTCTTCGATTTCTCATCATCAGACCTCTGTATTACTATGCGTCAAGCGAGGAAGGTGTAAGATGGAAATCAACGAATGATGATGAAGGATGTGGAAGTGTTTGGACATGCCAAAACATGGGGGAGGAAGCAAGAACTAGTTTAGATGTCGATAAAAAGGGAGGGGTATCATTGTGAAGTTTGTGTCTTATGGCTGTAATGTGACTTGGCTGGATATGGGTTCATCTCAGGCCTAAAAGTATGTTATCTCGAAGCATGTTTTCCAGTTGGCATAACGTATAAGTACCGTTTCTGTCCTCACAAGTATCAGTTGACTTCGTAATTTGGAGTGCTTTAGACATCCAGTAGATAACCCAAATGACCTGGTTGATGTTTAATCGATGGTCCCTGACAGCCAGATAAATCAGGATTGCGTTGGAGATGGACTTTGCCATGCCTCAATTGAGGCAAAATGAACTGTGTTCTAGAATCCGTGATGAAAGGTGCCTCCTCGTTCGACCAATATAGCCTACTCCATATGAACGGGTTAAGATGTAAGTGCAACTGGAAAGGTTCGGGAGTGCAGTTTTCCCTTACCTTCGCGGTGAGGAGGAGAGAAGCCTGGACGAACTTTATTATGGTTGTTGGGTACATGCACATATTCATGACTTTCTTTCAACGCTGTAATTCACACATTTGGTTTCCTTGATTGGTCTGTTTTTAGTTGGTGTTGTCTATAGTCGCTTGTGTAGAGTTTTTCGCGGAAAAACCTTTTTTGCAGAGGGTTGCATATGTAGACGAACCCGCCCTTTAGGCTATCTGCGAATCCTATTCCTTAAGTTCGTCTGGTTAGTTGGTAAATAAAACACCGATTTTATCTAAGTGAGATATGCCTGTCCACATTTTCTGCAATGACACTGGACGCTGGATGAACTTAATTCAACTCTCTCAGGAGGATGCTCAAATCAACCTTTCTATCAGTTATTGTGAAAGTAGCATTACAATATCAAGGATGGGAACCAAAACCATCAACAATAAAATTGAGGAAGTCCCTTTCTAGTTTCGCCATAAACACATCCGCTAGTAGGGTTGCAGGGTTTGAGCCCATCGATACGCTTTTGATCTGGCAGTAAAACGGATTAAATCTGAATTTAACTGTCAATGAGGAGTGGAAGAATCAGACACTTTAGGGTTTTACCAGGGATGCCACTTAGGAGATTTTGCTTAACAATCTCATCACATGCATATCTTCCATTTCTAGGAGAGAACTTATTTATTTTATTGAGATTTTCATTTCTTGCGAAATCGATTAGTACAAAAGTCCCATGTAGACCATATAATGTTACTTTTTCGATTTAAGCGACTCTGCAAGCAACTTTGAATTTGGGTAATAAGAAGAGCTGCACATGTCTCCTATCGACCGCATATGGGGACGCGGTTTGCGAATTTTTGGTAAGCAGCCAAGCGTCTGTCCGTGAGCTAATGATGTCCAAATTACTGTTAATTGATGAGACCGTCTTTCAGTTTCCAAAAATGTCATAAATCACACTGCTGTGGACTCCTTTTCGACTTTATTTTCTGCCGCTTTCCTGCACGTTGTCTAGTCAGCTAGAACTGACTCATCTTTTGAAACGCAATCGCACTTCCTTTCTGGGACGAAACCAGAACACTTGTGGGATTTGATGACGCGTACTTGCCTCTTTTGGAATAGTTATTAGAGCATGTTCAGATGAATCCTCATGATATGTCCGATCCCTAATAAGTTTATTCTTGGGTAGTGACAGCAACAAATCAGGAGTCGGAATTCGGAGTACTCGGTTTCCTTCAAAATTGGGGATACTAGACCTCGCGTGTAACACAAGCTGTTATCAAACTGAACCTCCGCCCTCCTAGTGTGTTTGGTTTGTGAAATAGGTTTTCATTTGTTAAAACTAACTTGAGGCTTTTCAAAATCTAAAGATTTACTTCTGTATCATGAAGCCTGTGCATACGTGTTTTTTTCCCCGAATTCCATATTTTTCAAAAGTACGAATCAAACTTTCTTTGATGACACTGAATGCGTCAAAGTTGACAGTCACGAAATTTACGAGGTAGATTCGGATTCTCTCAGAAGTCTCCCACTGGCATTCTAAAACAAAGTTTTGACAGAAAACCACTTGACTAGCATACGCTTGCCTTCGATAAATTCTCGTCGGGTGGGTACAATCCTATGGGAACGAAGTACAAGTAAAACATGTGAGTGGTACAAGATTTCTATTACACTTCGTCCCTTCATACAAAAATTGTGTGGGACTAGAGGTGGGAGATATTAAGAGACGGTGAGGGCTAGGCGGAAGAATGCAGAGAGGTTTTAACCCCCCGATACTGCATACTAATCTCTAACTTAACAACCTGGCAACGTCATTCGAGATAAATGACTCCGTCAATACTTTCGCAATTTCCGCATCTGATTTATGCGTCTTCGGCAATTTGATTATACCTAAAGGACCCCTTTGCATGGGAAGCTTATGTTGCGCTGGGGACCGGGTGGCGCGCAGATGGTCTGTTTTAGCTCCGCCAGCCACCGCGCCCAATCTCAGCATCTGACCGACGCTGACAGAGAACGAGTGCAGTTGAAAGGGAAGAAAGAGTGAAGGTGACGTTGCGGACTGCGTCCTCACGGCACTCAGAACACACTCCTCACTATAATAAATCCGACACGCTTTTAAACTCTCAGGGTGGGCTAAACGTCGTGGTTCTGAAGACGGCTAACTTACGAGACAGCGCGTTCTCCCTCTCAAAAAGGAGAGTCAGTTTGTAACGGCTCTTTCTTAATGTGGCCCCCATTGAAATCACATTCAGCCGAAATACAAGCGTCCCTTTTGTAGAAACCTGGTCCACCATGCGTGGACCAGGCGGGATGTCTGGCCTCGCCTGCGCCACTTATGCCCTCTTCCGCCCTCAGTCTTCTTGACTACCCCTTGACACGGGGTTCGAATAGTTGTGGGAGAAGGGAGTGCTATAGACGCTGCGCATGTTTATTGGCTAACTACCTTGCAAGTCGCCATCCCTGCTGTGGGACATACGGTCGAATGCTTGAAGGACTAAACTTCAAGAAACCTAGTCAGACTCTGTAAGGTTATTGATCCGTGCCTACTGTATACGGTTTCAGTCTCAATTAATGTCAAGTAGATTTTAAGCCTATGTACATCGCATGAGGATACTTAACTTATTTACAATGTATCAGTATAATTAAGATAGTCGTATAGGTCACCGAATTTCAAGTTGGTTATCTAGTATTTGTTTATCTAAACACGCCAATTTCCAGCAATCTTGTCTTTTCGATTCCATAATAAGACAAGAAGCCATTAATGCCATGCGTGAGTAATCGTTCAATTTTAGTAATAAAGGGTGGCGTTTGGTGCTTTTTTAAAGGTTATTAGTTGTGAGATGTTTCCTGTTGCTGGCTTGATTATTTGCGCTGTTTTTCATCTGTAGGTGTGTAAGTGCTGCTTTCGGCGTGTTTACTATGTTTAACAGTTTAACGTGTTTAACAGTTAGTGTCACAGCTCGTGAAACATGTGTCCATTCATGAACGACTTCTCCTGCCTCAGAAACCTAATCATGTGCATCACCTGAAACACTCATGTGAAAATAAAAGATATTCGAATAAATGTAAACGCTAACGAATGCACAAATAATGTTTCACCTCCTAGATATAACAGCCTTATAAGGAAAACGAGCACTCAGATTGGGCGACAATTCGAGTTGGATGTGCAGGCTTAATTTGCAGAAGCATGTAGCGCACATCCATGCAAACAGTTGTGTCGATAATTCTCAAATTGGAGATTTGCCAGATTTTGTGAAATATGCAGTACGGTAGCCAGTCAAATACCTGATGTTTGCAAAATGCTTTGTTGCGGGCTGACTCAACGTTTTCGTCCTTGAATGGTTCGGCATGTCAGCGACTGCGATAGAGCTGAGTCTTTTTTGACCACCTGGACGATGACGTCGCAGAGCTAGAAGTTTTTTCAAGGTGGCGTGTGGTGAGGCTAGTCAGTGGTTAAAACACAAATACCGTCACAAGAATACCATTGTCTTTGTAACGTGGGATTTTTCTGCCGTAAAAATTCTGTGTACAGTCTGGAGAGAGAAGCATTTGCTGAGTCTCCTAGAGTTAATGATAAGTCAGCGAATGCCTTGCACCTTCAGTGGCCTCAGATGAATTCCGAAGTTGATGCCTGTCAAAAATTTCGAATTAAGACAGTTCTTGAAAGGATTTGCAAGTGCAGTGAATCCTCAGACATACTTTTGTGAAAATATTGCTTGGATTTGTACGCGTTATTTCACTAAAACATAAAACCCGAGCGTCAAAAAGCGGACGTCTGCCAAAAGGGCCTGCAACGAATAGACCCTTCGTCAAAGGAACAACCCTCTCTCTCAAGTAATCTCCTTTTGATGAGAAACTGCGTCCGTCGTTTTTTACAAAACAAAATGTTAAAGTTAACATTTTTTGATCTTTCACTCATTCCTTTGACTGAGGCTGGTGATTTTTCTAGTACCAACGAAAATAACTCCTTTTCTTTCTCAGTTTACGAAATTGGCAGTTTACGTCGGCTAATTAAACGCCCAAATATTTGGTTAAAAATACGCTACAAAGAGGCCAAACAATCACTAAGCTGCTTTCCAGATTCCTAATGTCGCACTCTTCAGCTTCAAAATGTCTGAAAATGCAAGCCGCGGAAAAATATTATCATATTACATTAGTCTTGAATGGTAGTTTGCCGAAGTATTTTCGCAGTTATATCGGACGTATTCTCGTACGATAAATCAAAAGGACATCCGTGAGACTTTCGTTTCGATTACAAGGCAAAATATATAGGATATTTATTTAACATTCCCAAAATAACGAGCTCGCTTAAATGTTGTCCTATCTGCAGAATAACACCACCGACGAAGACAAGGGAGACTGGAATAGATAGTTCAGACTCATTAGCCGTCGTCAGCCAGTCGTACCCAACTCTGAAGTGTGGAACTGCGGGGGGCTTAAGCCCTCGACTTGTCGGTTAAAAGCCCAACCCTCCTACCCACTGAGTCCCTGACTCGTCGTTCTGTCGGTAATGCTATTCTGCCTATTGTACGCGCCACTGTGCGGCTGCTGGTTAGGCTCGAGAAAGAGCCCCAAGGCGCAATGGGAGGAGTGAGCTTTGTGACGCGATCGGTGAGCGTCCTTAGGCCCTTGTTCTGTCTGATTTATGCTTGCAGATAATTCATGATTCAAACTAGCAAGGTTTGATTGGGTGAAACTTTCTCATTTAGATGAATGCCCTTCCCTGGAGAAATACGCGTAAATGCTTAGCCGGGGAGTGTGCTGGTTATTTGCCAAGGTAACTAGTTGAGCACTAAGAATGGTTTGTTTTCACTTCAAAATGCAAACTTATTTTGGATAAAATATATCAGAGTCATAGTCCGTGTGAGATAAGCCCGTTTGGTAATGTGTGAAGTTACTAAGCAAAATGAACAACGTAGATGCAGGCCGTACCGGCATTATAGATTTTGGTCAGCACACTCATCAGTTTGGTCACTTAAAGTGCAAAAATATGCATGCAAACAAATTTCGCTATGCGTGAATATTCATGGTACACATATCTTATCACGTACCTCGCCTCAAAAAAGAAAAAGAGGAAGAAGAGACGTGACGAGTTCGTTTGTCGAAGTATGTATGTACTGACATTACGAAGCCTCCCTCGGTTTCATTGTCAGAGCGGTCCAGTGGCTGACTTGTGAACCTATACAACGCATTTGCGAGGGGTTCGGCTGACGAATACGTCCGCGGCATTCCCATGTGTTTTCTATCATGCACTCGTTTTTTCATGTCTCAGAAACTAATGTGTGCAGTTGGAGTAAGTCTTTTTAGCCATCGAAACAAGCAAAATTCAGACAGGTGACAGAGATCGAAAAGAAGGCAACAATTAAGTAGGTGAATCTTAGTCAAGAGTGTATGTCGAACGGGTACTGGAAGAGTCGAGGGCAGACTGACAAAACGCTGTTTCTCCCCTGTTTCTTTCTAACAGCTACTCATGACCATGACCACCAAGTGATTCCAAGTGAAAGCCTGACTTGGGGCCGTCTGCGTTGTGCATGAAAGTGTCTTCTGTTTTCGGTTCCAGACGATGGTGTTTAGAGTTATGATTGGCGAAATGAAGCCAGAATAAGCCCCAAACAGGGCTGTAGCAATTTACTCCAAATGTGATCGAGTTTCTTTGGTCTGCATGCATGTATGTTCCACGTCTACGACAAATTATTGTGGACACCTGGAAGACTCCTTGTATGGATATAAAGATAATTCTGATTTATAAAAACGAGGCGAAGCAAAGTGCGGGAGAAAGCACAGATTGTACATTAAAACGAAAGGCTTTCCCTTTCTGATCCAAAATATAGGAGGTGCATTTGTTTACGAAATGGCTACGAAAAACGGACTATTTGTCCCAAAATTCTGAAAATACTGCTAAATTCAATGCGCTAAACCAAGGTGCACAATCTGATTTTGCCACGGGTGGATGTAATGGTATTCCAAAAAGAACCAACATTCTTGAATGTGTAAATTATTCTCGCACAGTCCAACCTTACGTAAGTAATATCTGCCATCCGACAGCATGCGAACAGTGTGGTCAATGCCTTAAGAATCTCAGTGCAAGTTGCAGGCACATGTGCATTTCAACCTATGAGTTACCGTGAGTCTACACGTGATTGTTGTGTAGGTAAACTGAAATTTGACTTTTTCGGTAGTTTGGCCAAAAACGTTATTAAGAATATAAAACTTCATTTTGAAAGTAACGCTTGCCTTGTCTGATCAGAGTCCAACAAGAATAAAAATTTCGCTTCAAATCTGGGCAGTCTTGGCTTAGTTTATTGACAAGTCTTTTCGAAACATGTCTTCTATCTAGGCTATTTTCTGGCTGTTAGCATCTAGCCTTTTTAAGAAATTCGATTTCATAATTTTTATAGACAAGATTGGTGCATCATATGTGGTTGTTTTACTCATGTGGTACTACGAGCCATCAGATGGAACATGTTGTTGTTAGACGTAGATCATGCTGGTGTTTACGAAGGAGGCACACCGAACTTTGGTCCGAGAGTGTGTAAAGACAATCACCTCTCATTGACCTTTGTGCCTATAAAGAGGTAGGATATAAAAAGTCGTCCTCGATCTCAGCATAATCAAATACAGACAGCGCCAATGCACATTAGAATAGCGTGACATCATGCGTGACTGCCTGAAAGCAGTAAACTTTGAGTGGTATCGTTTTAAGAAAATATAATTCGGATTTTATATTTGACTATGAACTGGAGCTGGCCATGGAGGTCTATATTACTGGTCCCATACATTTAAAGAATAATCGGTTTGTCACTTTTACGGGTCCACATTTGTCACTGGTTCGTTGACTATACGTTGCCAACGTGCTTTTGCAAAAGATCTCACGCTGTTGATCGTTAAAGCAAAACTAGGGTAGATGGGCAACGTCAAGCAACTATAAGTAAGTTAATATCCACAAGAAAACAAAAATAAAAGTTTTGAGTAGTCCATCAGGTGCCCGAGCATGACATATGGTTTCATCGGCATTGCATCTTGATGATGACTCAAAGAACAACCATGCGAGTCAAGCGCAGTTTTCTCAACACGAAGAAGAAACTGGTACAAGCCGTACGTTAAAATGGCGTACCGA
Source organism: Spirometra erinaceieuropaei (assembly GCA_902702965.1). Classification (NCBI taxonomy): domain Eukaryota; kingdom Metazoa; phylum Platyhelminthes; class Cestoda; order Diphyllobothriidea; family Diphyllobothriidae; genus Spirometra; species Spirometra erinaceieuropaei. The sequence continues at coordinate 37,831 of CACRXP010001408.1, read as the reverse complement.
ATACTCATCCGACTCCGGCGTAAGCTAGGTTTCCTAAACTGTATTATTTGCTCTCCTCCCTCCCACTTCCCACAGACCCTAACGTGACCCAAAGCCCTTCATGACGAGCTCGCTTGTACTGGCATCCCACTCTATCATTATATAGCATGCTACATTTTTCAAGACTGCACTACAACCATTCTTGACTTTTATTCTTGGTCCGCCATCTCTTCCGTGCTCAGAGGCACAGACGTTAACTCCTGACTCATTTAATACCCAGTCACTTCTCCTGATAAACTGACATTCATTTTAATGGACGATTCCTTTGAATCAGTCTAGTGTTTTTGTTTGATGGCGGGGTCTTTAAAAAATAAAAACCAGCATGAACACAGCAACTAACTTCCGGGCCTGAGCAACTGAGCACCGAAACTTTTCTGGAAATGTACATAGACAAAAGTGAATTTTGTCACCTTAACTGCTAAGTGCCTTGCTACTACATAATGTCAGTAATTACCTTTTCCGTCGAATTTATGCAATCGGCCAAGCAATAATTCGCAAATTCTGAGTGGATGGCTCACACTGTTAATACTTTCTCAGAATTTGGGTCAACCTCCTTCCGTTCGACCGACCATACCATTGATTAAGTCATCTGTCAGGATTTCCTCCAGCGATGAATCCTTTCCCAGTTGGCTTATGGTATTCTGTGTATGCTGCTAGTATCATTCAACAATGCTGGACAATTGAAGTCGATTTTCTTACTGATCGGAGAATCTTTAAAAAATTCTTCTTTGTCTTGGCGGTTCAAAGACAGTTATTTGGTGCCGTAGTTTTCGTCGCCGACTGCAAATCGTTGTGCATTTACTATGTGGTGACTTTTTGTAATTTAATTTTGTGGCACCGTACTGTCATTCCTTACATTTGTGTACCTGAGAACGATGTCGTTTGAGTGCATCGACTTACCTGCTCTAGTTTGTGTTTTTTGAAAAATACTGACAGTTTTGAGTGCATCTTTTCTGCCATCCGTAGCTGCTTCTCCTGAAACATGGAGTACATCCAAATCTTGGTGATTGGGCCGTTGAAAAACCCCTTTATATCATATTTGCTTTTGCGTTGAGTCTCATTAAAAATTGAATGTTTAAATGGAAAGCGTCACCTTGGAATCCCCAGGAGAATGCAAATACACAACTCAAATGGCCGGCGTTTTACCAATTTGTTGATTTTTTTATCCGGAAACCAAAGAACACTTTTATAGACTTCAGTTAGAAATAATGGGTAAAGTACACCGTTCTTTGCCTTCTCAGGAAAAACCATGCAAAATGGATCTTTTAAGCAAAAATCAGTGACGCAATTGTCACCACGCCTGGTAGTCCTCTTGTCTTTCACGTTGGACTTAAGCGGTGGTGGGTTTTACGTGTATGACATGGTAGAAAAGGGTGTTGATTTATCGAGACATTGTGCATAATTCCCATCTGAACGACAAATCACCCAACGATATTCCGTTTATTTGTAAAAAGCTTTCGTAATATGTGCCTATTTGCTTGATATCAAAGAGTGAAACTGTTGGAGATCTCACTTCCTGTGCCATGCAGGACTGGTCTTTATCAGTTATGGAACTGCGAACTTAGAGTAAACCTACCATTCTGGTTGGTCTCTCGGCAGAAAGTTTCGCGACCTATAACAATCCGAAATGCTTCAGTTGTCAGACAAAATAAAACTATGCAAGCAAGGATCCATTTTGCAGTTGAGATTAGTTTTGAAGCCTTTTAATTTACTGTATTTCAAAACACTCCAGAATGACAACGTGTCCAGCTAAGGACAAGCGCTTTCGAAATATTTTTTAATAAAAGCTTCTCAAATGCTTAAATCCGAGCCTAGACGATTATTTTCCATGCGAGGTACTTTTGATATAAATGACGTCAAATTGACGCGGAAGTTGGCTAAAGAACCTAAAAGGGGGTTGAACTATTACTGCCCAGAACCTACCTTCGAAACTGTCAAAATCAAAATAGGCATAAATTCTAATCCGCGATGTCTGCTTCACTGTGGTCGACGCACCATCGGTCGATCGCATGGAAGCTATCGAACTTATCATCTTCGGGACCAACACTGCTGGCGTAAACGGGAATCTGGCCCATCACTGACTCTTTTAGACTGCTGTTTCATGTACCATAGAAGATGTCCTTGAAAACAAAAGATGAAGTAGCCCCCTCATTGAAGGTCCAAAAGACATTCTCATACTATCAGCTGACAGAGGTCGGCCGGCATTTTGGATGAAAAGGAAGATATACACTTCTCGATGATCAAACTGCATCCCTTTCCTGCGTAAATAACTTAGGTTGAACTCTAAGCAACAGCATCAACAACAAACGGAAAAAGGTTCTAGAATGGAAGAACAACAAATGCCGGCTGACAATAGGCGAAGTATTGCGATAGCAATACTTTGTAAACTTTTGAATTTTCATGAGCTAGGAATATCAATGCAGCAGATGACCTCCTTGAGATGAACCTCAACAGTTTATTCGGCCAAGCTGCTAACTCAAAGTCTAAAGTCTTAAAACCAAGACTGAAGCGTCTTCGTTCTCAGTGGGATCAATCCTGGGGAATTTGCGATTAGTCCGGTTTTTATTTGGGTTGTGAGACATCTCGGGCATGAAACCATAAAGCCAGGGTGAATAAAGGTTATAACAAGATGTACGTCGAACAAATGATAAAGTGTCCTAGCGGTATCCCCAAACTTTCCTTACAAGACTTTCATTACAAGCGATGGAACTCTGCACATATAAGTCAAAACAAACCTACGGTGCCACTGCTGTCCAACATCTTCCCTCAAAAGAAATAGCGGAGAGCAGTGGCACCAATTTTCGAGCATACTAACAAAAAATGAGGATTCATTATGCAAACGACACTTTCGTCATTGTCAGATGTGCAACATATAGGCCAGGACTTTGGTAACTTTTAAAACTGGTCGATTGGCACGACTGGCGCTGTACAAACGAAAGATTCAAAGCATTTTTTCATTTATTCTCTCCTAATAGTGTAATTTTTGTGCTGAGTTGTGTTGGAGTTACATACAACTAAACCATGCCTCGGTTTCTTAAAAAGAAAACTTCAGAATCTCCTAACGTTTCTTTTAACTGAACATCACATCAAATTTGATTTTTGAGGAGAGGCATAAACTTGAGCTCATATCGGAATCGCATGGCCTACCTATACTAGGTTCCGCGAACATGCGCATATCGGATTACCTAGGTGTGTTCCGTCAGTGCGGAACAATAAATCACTGCGTAGAAAGTTCCGTACAAAAACCTAAGGGGACCTGCGTTCCGCAGTTCTAGTGAGCAGAGAGGACGGAGGGACAGCAGTCCCTGTCTGTCGCTGCCGCTTTCACATTCCCTTACGTCGTACGTTAATTGTATCCTCTGTGCTTCAGTTCATGCCCAAAAACCATCGATTGTTCCTTTTCGTTTAGGGTAAAAAAAACCAAAAGAATTTTAAATGAGTTAAGACCTGTCTGTTTTGAAAATTGTAGCAATATCTTGCTGTTGGACTGTATCTCCCTTCGTGCGCTTATGTATCAGTTTGCTGCCCTTCTTTGAAATGGCTTCTTTCCGTCGTGTAGGTTCTCAACTCCTCCCCTCCCCCATTTTTTTATCACAGACCAACAGCCCTCAAGTCCCGAGCTATGGCTGGGGAAAGGGAAGCAGCAAGTAATGTAGTGGCAAAATATATTAGAATCAATCAACATTGCATAAGTTGTGATACGCCTTGCTGAGTGTTTATTTCTTATTCCCGATAGAGCTTTTTTGCACAAAATGAAGAACCCATTGAAGACTAAGCCCGATAACATGTATCTGCCATCTAAGGTCTGCTTTGATTTTGTTAAACTTTTGCTCCTGAAGTTTCTATTAGCATATCTCGGTTAATCTATTGTGTAAGACGTTAGTGATTGTTGCAGGGTATTTCAGTGTCATCGCGCGTGACAACCAATGCAAGGAATGCGATAGTTCACCAATTAAATCTGAGGGATAACACATGTCCTTAGGACGATACTGTGTCATCCTCGGTCGAATTTACTCACCCAATGCCATTTGCAAACTAGGCTATTCACACCGACATCATTTCCTACATTCCCTTTCAAGGCCTCTATAAATTATCGTTACGCTGTCTTTTCCTTGCCATTAAGGCATTACGTTCTCAGCTCTTATACAGCTCAAGACTCGTCTTCCTCTGAAAATTTTCACGTGGGCACAGTAGGAGTGCCTGGTCCAAGCGCAAATCAATTATCAGGAGACTAATTTTGGAGTTACATAGTGTTAAAAATAGACTGAAGACGCATAGTCGGTGCAAAAAGAACAGTTCTGGGATTGGGTAGGAGGTGCAGCTTTTATAAATGACGTTTCGGTTATCTGTTTTGTAATGAGCGTTAAAAATGATCTAAAGAAAAGAAAGAAGTGAGTTTTAAGGACCCTGATTATCAACACGGCAGCAAAAACGGATATAGAAAGCGGACCAGCTTAGTTACAAGTTTGCAGATTCAGAAAACGAAACATAGCTCACGTGCACTAGCAGTAAATGCTAGGAATTTTTACTAAATGGAATTAATTTTGAGAAGTGCGCAGTCACACTCTAAACAACTAGTCAAGCCCGCAACAGTTACGAGGCATAAAGAACCACTTTTCGAACAATTTGGAGTGACGCGCATGTGCTTGTTGTTTACGTTCACTTAGCGAACGTTGGCAGACTATGCAGCAGGGTTCCGGAAAGCGCACTTTGAGGTAATACGTCATGTTTGTCCCAGCAGCCTGACATTTGTACGGGCAGAATATTCGTAATCATCTTTCGGCAGAATTTCTGTCAGTTTCCGTCTCTAAAAAATAAGGAATTACATGCTGTTTAAAAACTGGCTTCAATTCCTTGCTCTTATCCTACAGTTGTGCCCTGGGCTTTGACACGACCGTTGTTTATCTCGCGTTGTTTATGCGATAACCTACTTAACTAACTGTCAGTTGTCAGCACCTACAACACCGCTTTGTGGACCCAAATGTGTTTTCTGTAGGGTAAAAGTCGTTTTTCAGGAGTGCACGTGAATTTGGAGGGTAGGTCTGATTATTTATAAAACTTTCTAGTTTCTTTGCTAAAACAAGGTCTGGTTAAAGCGGCGGCCTAACCTTATGCAGTTGTTAAGTTGAAAGGGGACACGTGAAAAAAACAGCTAAGTTGCCGACTTTAACTTTCCTCATAATTGTTTGTTTACCAGAAGAAAATAAACTGGCAATTGCCTGGTTATATTCTCATAAGGCCTTAATGCACTTTTGATCTACTCGTGGAAGTCTAGGAGGATTGTGGGAGGGGCTCATTTTAGCTTCGTTTTTCGATCAGAGTCAAAGACACTCACCGAGTGAAGACGCTACTCACGCGACGGATTCTTACGGCTGGCCAATCAAAGCAATAGGCCGCACACCCATTTCAACCGATGTCCCTTCTTCGCAATAATTGGCGACTATTAATCTGGAGGCCTGATAATGAAAACATTGTCGCCGAATTGCGAGAAAGGATCAACTTGTAGGGAACGCTAAAATTAAGAAACGATTGGTAAGACCCTAAATGAAGCTGTGGCAGCCTTCGTCTCTCTAGGAGCAGACTAGTAACTTATACTCCTGACATTGCGATTAGCAGCGACCGCGGCAACCACTTTACAACCCTCTCGCCGAACGGTGGACTAAGTGGCATTCTGGACCGACTTGCTTTGCCCCCTCCCGGAACTGTGATAGTAAAAATTGCCTCGTCTGCGTAACCCCGTCCACAGACAATTCCTAATTTATGAATTGTGCGTTGGATTTGTGACTCGTAGAAATGCGATTGGTCTGCACTTTATTTGCCAAACCGAATCGTCATTTACACGAGAGTCATACAATATTACATGATTAGCGCATACACATATTGATCCAGTTTTCCGTTTGGTGAACGCACATACTAAGCAGGAACGTACCCAGAGGTAGTTGCTCAACCTTAATTCAGATAATTCTCCTCTGTTCCTCACCCGAGATGCATCAGGTCACTTTATACTTATTTTTTGAAACCTAGATTATTGCCTTTATGATCTCTTCGCTCATCGAAGTAGAATAATTGACCTAACACTGAAAAACTGGTGTTGACGGCGCAGGTACATGCTTAATGCCATTGAGCCACTGCGTGATGCAGTTGCAAGTGGTTCAGCTCATAAGTGGGCCCCTTAGCGTTAACAGTCTGTTTTCCAGTATATAAACTCCAGTTTTCAGTCTTCCCTCTCTCATTTATAGAGAAATTGGAAAGGACTGACTGAAAAAGTGAATCAGCGGTAAATCCTTCCAAACTTTAGACAACTAAAATAAATAAGAGAAGAGGCTTAATTCGGAGGGATGACAGTATGTGTTACTTGTCTGAAGACAGGAATCTGACATTTTGGCGTGTCGAAACAGGTGAACACCTCTACAATCGGTGCTGGGAGAGATGTTGTTCTCTGTCCGTTCCCTAAACAATCATCAACGTACATCCGGGTAGAAAAATTCTTATAAAACCTTGGAAAAATTTAAGGTATTAGAACGAATTTGTTTTCTGTAGTGCACCGCTAACATAAATTATTCCAACCTACTCAAAGTTCGAAGCGGTAGGCCATCAAAAACGGTTCATTAGATACGTAACAAAATGAGTCTTGACTGAACTTAGGTCCGATGTGTTTCGGTGGTCCCCACCTGAAGTAAGCAAACTCTAGTCACCTCTAATAGGGGACCGGTGGTAATTGGGTTTTCCACAGGTGGGGCCGGGGAACGCACAGACGACGAAGTCAAGTAGCCGTATGCAAAAGAAAATTTATTGGGAATGCGCGGTTGTACCTTGAATGGGTGAGAAACAGTTGCGTTAACCACTAACCCTAACTCCTAACTCTAATCCCCAATCCTAAACCCTAACTTCTAACCCTGACCTCTAAGCCTAACCAAATCCTCTAACCGTAACTACAAACTCTAACCCTTAATCCCAACCCTAACAGTATTATGTTCATCAGGTGTGGCTACCAAACCACATCTCACCTGAACTTGTGCCTTGAAAGTCTTGGATTGCGCCTTTCTCTGTCTTCTCGCCAGTTAGTTAAGAACCATGGCGAAAGGTCCCTTGTTGTTAATTAACCATAACACCTTTTCAACCATTTTTTCACTCAAATAGTGATAAAGTAGAAATTCCTGAAGGTGTCTGTCCGCTGAACCGAGGATGCGGCTCGTTCAGCAAATCAGATCCAGGGCATGTTTACTCGTCATCTGTCATTTGGAGGGACACAATGCGCCTTGCGTTAACTTTTTCGCAGCCCGTCCAATATCGGTGTCGCCTCCGCTTTGCTGTTGTTTATTCCTCCTTCGAAAAGTATACAGAGGCACTGACAGCTATCGAAACCCTATAAAAGTAGTCTAAGTGCAGTTTTGATGCACCCTTATTTAGAGGGAAAACTTCATTGACAGAAAGCGTGTCAGGTAAGTCATTCTGACCTCCGCTCGTTGGATCGCGCTTCAGTCCACATGAAATGTCCTAATCTTGAGGATTTGATCGTTTTTTGCCCATGCATAAATATCTTTGAGAATATTTCCCTTTAATCTGTTGCACTCTTCCCTTTACACTGTCATTTGAAAACTTTTCATCATCCGATTTTGTCAACGAGGACTAACCGAAAAGTGGGAAATTCAAAGGCCTCGAATTGGGCCGTTATGAGCAGTAAAATCAGCCACCTGCAAATGGCCTGTTGAATGGCAGCGTTTACCCTATTCTGTGAGTTTGAACTATGATAGCAGGTTAGGTAGTTGCATTCGGAAATTAAATGGGGAGAGCACATGTTTCGTCAAGATTTCGAACTCCTTTAAGCCACCATCACGACTCAGTGCTTGTTGTTGTCTTTTGCTAACAACGAGGGATTTTCGACTGCCCATGAGGTCTACGCTATACTCATGACAAAATCCAGGGAGCCTTGATGTATCTATCAAAACTTCACACACGCCTTTCCATAGCTGAAGACGCCTGCATTTAATAAATACATTCTGAACTTGCTAGATAGCAGCATATAATTTGTTTTTTATTCTTGTAAAGGTTCACCCTCCGAAGTTCGCCAGAACTCATTCACCTGCTGGTTCAGTTATATTTACAAAAGACCTGGTCTGTGTCACAAAAAGACATTATGTTTGCCTTCGTCTAGAAAATCAGTTTTTTTCTGGTGATCTTCCTAATTAATAAATAGGTGGTAGAAGGCGATCACGCAACCGAAGTGTTCATCTGGCATGCTTGCTATATCGCGCTTTGGTCAGCAAAACAGCACACATAAAAAACAAGGATATCTCAGTTTATATCCTGTAAATTCCCGAAGTTGTTTGAAAGGAGTATTATTTTGAAATATGGGCATAAGAATTCTAATACAAACTGCAGACAGTTACCGAACCCGCTTCCATTGGATTTATGAAACATATTCTGAGGAAGGACCCTCAAGCAAGCCATCCTGGGGTCCTCATGCAAATCACAACCGAAGCCTGTAATTTAAGCACTAATGTCCCCACCAACGTTCGCCTTATTTCAATCATTCAGACAAATGGTGAGGTATTGAATACAGCAAAAGCTAGGATAAAGTTAATAATATAATAATAATAAAATAATATAATGATGTTAGAAAACTTACTCGAATTGAGTTAATAAAATTCAACCCTTTTTAATACATTGACATTCAATTGACATCGTTTTTTGTAAAACCTAGGAGGGTACTTCGATCCCAAATTGAAGATAAAATGAAGTGCTGCAACCCAGGTGGCGCGTGGCAACAAATTCGAATTTTTTTGGCCGAAGCCTTCGCGGCCGGTTTCGTCCTCTTCCCTTGCTATCTCCTGCAGCCCAGTGACCAAAACGCACCGCTCTATGCTGCGATTGCTATAGGCTGTAGTGTTTTTTGTGCTATCTGGATCGTGTTTCCGGTGAGCGGTGCCCAGATCAACCCCATGATAACCCTGGCCGTGCTTATAACGCGTCGCATCAACCTCCTCCAAGCCCTCCTCTACTGGTCAGCCCAGTTCACTGGATCCATGATAGGTCTTGTACTGGGCAAGTACCTGACGCCGTCCACATCCATTGACACTGAGCTCTTTGGCATGTCCTTACCTGCGCCGGGTGTGAACAATTACCAAGCCACTGTTGTAGAACTGTTAGCCACCTTCACTCTTGTGATCAGCGTATTGGCCTCTCTCGACGAACACCGACCTCAAGGCTGGCGTCTGGAGACAGGCATGGCCCTGGCGACCACGGTCATGGTGCTCTTCTTTGTCAACATCCTGATCACTGTGAGTAGAAGAGCGGTATTTCAACTATAAGTCTGCTAAAAAACAGCAAATGTCCTGTTCACTTTGGAAAGAAAACCAAACCAGCAGGTTGAAAAGGCCAAAATTTCATTTTAAACCACATATTTTCCCCTTTTGACTAAAATTGTCTTCTTGTCTGCACAAGCACATTACTAAATGGACGTAAACAAAACGTTTAAACTAAATGAAGCACGTCTTACCCTGAGGATACTTCTGGAAGTTTGTTGGGAAAATAATACAGATAAGACGGTTTTCAGGCCAGACCTATTTCGACACAGTGGAGCGAACACTGCCTCAATGGAGCATTATTCTTCCCTACAATAACGAGACATTGTGCATTCCTGAATACTTGGCTCGCTACGCCCAGACGTTCCTCACACCTCCCATACCAATTATCTTGCGCTGATTATAGCTGATCGAAATATACTATTATCTTTGCATTCCATTAGGAGTAGCAAATTGGCTTCGGTAATGTTTGACAATTTTTTACTTTCGAAAAATTGAGGGCACTTTTTATAGATAGCCCACCTGCAGGTATCCCTGGTAACAGGCTGATCAACATTGCCTTATACACCGTATTTTTTCCCTAAAATTGCATAAAACGTCCACAGAAAAAGTGCCATCACCACACTCGCCGCACAGATGCCGGCTAAAAGTCCGGGTAAATGTTTCATCGGCTTTCTACTAAACTGAGAAATTCGTCTTGTCAGCATCAAAGTCAAAACAGCTTGACATGTATAAATGAGTTCTTGAGCTGTCAGTTAACTAGCATGAGTTAAAAATCAACCATCTTCAATGAAATCATGAGACTCAAGCACTTTCTGCTACCGTGCAAAACAGTTGCTAAGGAACGATTTTTTTGTTTGTCGCCAGCTCTACTAATAAACCTCAGCACAAGTCCAGTTGAAAAGGGACGCTTCTAAGATTCAATGAAAGTTACTGGAAGGAGGCGAAATAATATCAACAAACAGGGAGTAGTCAAGTTCGCCTAGAATTCGTAGTAGTTTTAAATACCTGAGCATTCCGCTGACAATATTCAAAAAGGATTCAGGGCAACGATATGGAGAAGGATCCCACTTTACTGTCAGTAGACTGTGGATCGTGTCATCTGTGATTGGTGATAAGGGGATTTTTACCGGTTGGGCAGCACACTAGACAGTAAGCTGACCAAATGCAGCAAAGCACAGAAATTGTTTGGATTTCTTCTGAAAGACTCATCGTACGCTTTCGTACGACAACGGAAGTGAGCGCGGCAATTAAAAATGCACAAAACTAAATCTCAACAAATAAAGGAGTTTGATTGATGGTTTGAACTCATGGCAAGTGGTCGTTGTAGGCAGTGCAATGTCTGCAAAGGGCTGTGAATGGATGCCAAGATAAAAGCCCATATGACGTGATCCACAGTCTCCCGTGAGTTAACTGGTGTACTTCACCATACCGTTGCCGGATTCATTTTCGATGGCCTTCCATTTGGGCGTGGAAACTAATTCTTCACGATATCACAAAGTATCCAAATGCATTTGTTTATTTTTAAGAGTCCTCAGTGACCATGAAATTATGCCTTTTTACTCCAAACTTTCAAGTCTTTGTGACCAAACGCTGGCTGCATTATGGAAAAACACTCGTAAAAATAGGAATTTAAATGTATGTTTGAATAAATAAAATTACAGGGTTTCACCTTTCAGTCCTTTTTTCCTTCCGAAACGGACAAAATGTTGTATCTTTTAGTAGACTGACGGCCTTCCCAAATACGTTGTATTTGAAATAGTTGTCTGCTAAAATTGGAATTTCTGCCCATCACTGTTTTTATTTCATGACATTTGCTTATCAGTCAGTAGTGTGAAATGATCCTCAACAGAAGGATCATAAAAGAAAATCTGTCCACATACGATGTCTTCGTATGGCATTGCGCACTTATTACTGTCAACTTGCCGGTGCCGTGTTATGCCGCAAATGTCACATGTGCTAATGAAAGGAATCAGTAATTTCCCCATAGTCCTTGCCCGTCTGCGGCAGATAAACTGGATAGCGAATTTCGAAGAGGTTCGCTGAACTTTGTGGTCATAAAAGAAGTGGACAACTGGCGTGGAAGGCCGAATCCCGTTAATTTGCCTCGGTGCGTTTTATGGCCAAACTGCTTGGGTTTTTGAATTAATGTGTCTTTACTGACGTTCTATAAACACCGGTCGCTAACCATCGATATGACGGTCGATTTGGACTTTGAAGTCAGCGGGTCCATACATCTTCAGAATCCAGCATAATTTTCGGGAATATCGTAGCGGAAACTTCTGGCGTTTCGTAGTAGTTCAAAGTGCGGCCTATTTTGTGGCGGCGCATATGTGTTCTGCATCCGAACTGTAGCGTTCCCGCTCTCTACTTCCTCTCTCTCTCGTACTGGTGCCCAATTCGGGCGGACGCAAATGAAGATGAAATTGGACGTAGTGACTGACTTACCGTGAACCCTCTGTCCGCACGGGTACCTGAGCACACAAGCTAGGCTTGGCTCCTTTCTGGCTACCTGAATAAAACACACTCATTAAAAAATGACTGCTTAAACAGAATTAAATGCTCCAATTGCTTTTCGATGCCCCTGTATATTCAAATGTATTTTATCGAAAACATGCACAGTAATATTTTTTCGTGTGCTCATTAGGTAAAACTTCACGATGCGTATGCAGCGTCTACCCAGTAGCGTAGATAAATTTATGCTTTTCTTACACGGAAAATATACAAAATTGCTCTAAAAAACTCCAAGCGCAAGTATAGGTGTAGGCTGGGTTTGGAATTATTCGGGAACTGAGAACGTTTTAGAAACTGAAAGGTGCCCTTTTTCAAGTACAGAATTCGAGAATTATGTTATTTTCTACCAAATAAGTTCAAAAAAGAAAATTTTGTGCACGTTTTTTGAAAAGGACGATTGAATTTACACGGACGTCAGAAATCAGTGGGAGAACGTGCATACTATCTAAGTAATCACTTCATATCGATTATGCTTTATGCAGGTGGCCTTAAAGAAGGTCATTCAAAGCTGGCATCCTGAAGCGATTGAAATATTGTAGGATTGTGCTTCACAGTA
>CACRXP010001407.1:62339-78268 GCA_902702965.1 Spirometra erinaceieuropaei | reverse complement strand
TTGGAGATAGCACGCTTTTGCGATAGTGTGCATGTTTGTGTATAGGCTAAAATTACGCAATTAACTCTACAGGGACTGGCGTGAGGCAATGAGAGACAGGGATTGAAGAGTGTGCGGCTGTGTTTGGGTGCGTTTGATGTACACCAGTCCTAGTGAGACAAGTTAGCGTCGGCCACCAGGAGAACAAACGGCCTGCTATAATGCTCGAATGAGGCCGCTCAGGCGACCTGTGCCAGTAGAGAGGGCAGCTTAAAGCAATTAGGTGGGGCAATTCGGTAATTATCTGTGCTGTTTATTAACGAGCTGACGCTCCGGGGCAGGACCGACCGCTTCTGCTGCTGTGATCACAAATGGGATGAATAGCGATCAAGGAGGCAGATTACGGGTTAAGGGACGAAGTTTGAAATAGTACAGTCCAGCACTTCATGGAATTGGTGTCTACCCAACTTTTTCCTAATTTCATCCTTTCTTCATATTTAGAAGGGAAAGTGACATTCAGGAGACTTCTCGCACTTGAAAATATTCGCCATCTTGTGTGAACCAGCTCGCTAACTCTGCAAAATCAAGATGCGCAGTGACTATTTCCTCCTAAATACCATAGTTAATTTTTTTTAAAAAAGGAAAAAAAATTTTAAAAAAACGGACAATTGACCGGTTGATCAAGTTGGGAAACCATAAAAACCAGACGTCTTTACGTTTTGACGCAATATGCCCGGAAATTAGTCCTGGAAATGTGGTGCATCAAACTTTGACAAGAAGTTTGACGAAATCGGTACGGAGATTTGAGTGGTGTAGATGCACCCTGGTCCGACAAATACTATTTGGCAGTTGGAAATGCGCCAAATTAGGGACATAAGCCAAAAGGAAGATTTCTGATTGGCAGGTTTATTGTTCCGATCAGTCAGTCCACCGGTCAGGGCACGACTGGGTGGCACAAAGACCGCTCCATATTTTGACAGTTCGACCATCGTTAACGACAATGTCCACCGTGTACCCCTCACCATGGCGGGCGCAGGGCAGGTGCCTTGGTGCGTGAACTAGTTTATGGTGACAATGGGCCTTCGAAGTATCCAACGCACTCTCTCCTCCCTCATCAATCCCAGTTTGGTATCTAGACAGAATCAAGCAGACAGGAGGCTGGATCGGGCACAGAGTCTGACAAGGCTAAACATCACATCCATGCGCGTCATACACTCTTACTTCGTGCACAAAGGACCAGGCCTTCACATACGTGAGATGCTATGCGGAATCTTTTAAGGAGTCATGGATTACTGAATGATTTGACATAGCGACAGAATGGGTATTAGTTAAAAGTTTGTTAAATACATTTATTCAGGAAATTAATATGAAGACAGTAAGGCTGTAATTTAGGACGCACACTGTCCAGTCGGTTCAAAAAGGTCATATAAAGAAACGATATAATAAAGTAAAAGTAGACAGTAACGTACAAATGAATGTGCATATCAAAGCAGTGGGTTTTACCACAACAAGACCAGGTTAACCACATGGTTTCATTGTCTACACAGGTCAGTTTTCGCCTTTACTATATGTACGAGTGCACGCATTGTAGTGCTACTCTTACAAGCGCAGGGATCCAAAAGATTCTTTTTGGTCATCAGACTGTTCACCGTGCAGGGGTGTTTCTGAAGAGAAGAGTGGGAGGTAGGATCTTATTTCGTAGCCGTACGTGCAGTAGACAAGCTCCTGCCTAACTCATAACCCCTAACCTCTAACCGCTAATCCCAACCTCCAACCTTAACCATTAACCCCTAATAGGTACGGCTACGAAATAAGGTCTTGCCGCATGGAGTGGAATAATAGGGTTTTCATCATTAAAGCCCACCTAGGGAGTACTCAACTGGCCTGTCTGTCATTTGCCTTTCCGTTTGCCCAATATGTTTGCATCAACCAATGCATGTGAGTTCATATACAAATTTTGATGCGACAGCGTACGTAAGTCAAGCATCTTTCACTCCCCTAGTGAACAAAGTTCTCACAGCACTGCTAAGTATAAGCTGAGTTTTGTTGCACGTCCCTCTAAATCGTGCATCACGAATATTGCCTTATCAGCTAAATATTCATGTCCCTAAGAGACAATGACGTTAAGCCGGGTTTTCTCAGAACCGACAGGTTCTATCCATTTTTTTGCGGCAGAGGACCGCCATAAGCCTGAGTTAGACGGACTCGATAACGACGTTTCAGCGGGGTTGCTCTGAGACAAAATTGTGATTAAAGCTGTGTCGTGCCTCGGCAACAGATCGGTTAAACTTGCGTCTGGGTTCATAGCTACAGTAGGTGGGCTAACTCATGAAATGTCAATCGAAATTCCGAAATGCGTTTTCGTCTCGAAAAGGCTAATTAAGTAGGGTTGTAAAAGTTATAATTGTGCAGCATAATCCTATAACAATTCAGCCACCCCAGGAGGCCGGCTCTTGAAAAAACTTCTCTTTGGCTGCATGCAAGACCTATACACTGCGAAAAATGACTACTTATGTAGCACGCATTTTTTCATTGATTTTCGATGCCCTTAAAAATCCTATTATAGTTAATGGAAAACATGCATAAAATATTCATTCTTTTCCTCATTCGGTAGAAAATAGCGTCTTCTTCCACTTTTGTACTCGGAGTAAGTCTATAATTCGGTTTTAAAAAATCTTCCGATTTGCGAATACTTTTGAACCCGACCTGCCGTTACGCCTGCATTCGGGGTTTCCAAACTACAAGCCGTATATGGCCCGCGTATGGAAAACCATACTTTTCTCTACGGTATTAAGAGGGGACCATATGGGGCTCATAAAATTTAGCAGTGGATTTGAGCCATATTGGTAACTTTACAAGCCGCATCGATAAATGCAGAGACATGATGATTTATGAACGGCCATTTCACAGTATTAAAATATCTCACAATTAGAAACCTTTTGAAGAGCGAATTATACCCTTCATTCGAGTGTAAAATTGGAAGAAGGCGTTATTTTCTACCGAATGAGGAAAAGAATGAATATTTATGCATGTTTTCCATGAAATATCATAGACTGTTTAAGGGCATCGAAAATCAATGACAAAAATGCATGCTACACAAGTACTCGTTTTTTACAGAGTATCGTTTTTGCATAGAGCCGTAAAGAAGTTTTTTCAAAAGCCGGCATCCTGAGGTACCTGAAATATTAGAGAATTATGTTGCAGGCTGACTAGTTTTACAACCCTACTTAATTAGTCTTTTCGAGACGAAAACGCATTTCGGAATTTTGGTTGACATTTCATGAGTTAGCCCACCTACTGTAGTACCTGTGGTGTAAAGTACGGTATATGGTACAGAATTCTGGACTTAGTGTTTCATCGGAAAAAATGTTTTTGAAGATAACTTAGGGAGATTTTGTTTGCGCTTATCAGCAGGAAACTCATGAAATATAGATATTAACATTTTCGTGCAGTTTTCATACAAGTTTGATCGCCTAATTGAAATACTTCGATTTACCTACAAAAAACGTTCAGGAAAGACAGGTTATGTCGTTCATCCTCCACCGCGAATTTGATTTTTGGATCTACTTAATTCGTAGTTACATGTAGATCCTCTGCCCCTTCGTCGTTGATAACAGTCGTAGCTATACCGTTGCCAAAACTTTTGTGTAGTGTTATCGTGCTCAATGCTGATTATCACTTTTACTCTGGGAGAACCATAAAATGTCGAAAGCGATAGAATGGGATGGACTTCTCCCTGTTTAGTCATTAATCTGTTTGTAAAGGCATTATTTAAACGGGAAATTGTACATAGTTTACGAAACTCGAGTAGTATTTCAGGCGACAGACGAGTTTCCGACGCATTACCGTATAGCACGTCTCTTGTTTCACTAAGTGGTACATTTGAAAATAGTGAGTCGACGTCCAAAGAGATCATACATTTGCCTTGGAATGTTTCGTTCACTTATTTTCTTCGTCAGACGAAATGTACCTTTTAGTGTATATATATATATATATCGGATTCGTTCTATTGAGGGGGGACCGAAAAAGACAAGAGAGAC
Source organism: Spirometra erinaceieuropaei (assembly GCA_902702965.1). NCBI lineage: Eukaryota > Metazoa > Platyhelminthes > Cestoda > Diphyllobothriidea > Diphyllobothriidae > Spirometra > Spirometra erinaceieuropaei. The sequence continues at coordinate 74,249 of CACRXP010001407.1, read as the reverse complement.
CGGGATGGCCCTTTCTGGCTTATTGGCCATCATCAGTTAGTCCTACCTAACCCCAGATTTGTAGGGCCTCAGGTTCTATTTACGTACTTGACGATAGTTCTTCACCTCTAAAGTGGGTCACGCTGCAGATGCTCTGGACCAACACGGGGGCTAGATCGGGGTCCGGCAGGCGTTATTGGAAGTTTACACCTATAACGAAGGCTAACAATGGCGATATGGCTGGCACGTCCACGTGGAGGGCCACGCCGCGTCCACTGACATCGGGGTGGCTTTCTACCTCTTGTTGTGTAAAATCTTGGTCAGTGGACATCGTGACCAGGCGGTGTGGCGATACGCCGAGGCGTGAGTCTTTGTCATGTCAGCCACCTGAGCCCACTCCGCCTCCGTTCTTCCTGACTCTGTCATGACATCAGGCCAAGGTGTGTGAGGAGGAGAGGGCGTGGTAGATTCAGCTCAAGCCTATCCACATCATAAAAGAAATCATTCACAATTTGCTCCTCACGCTTTCACTCTACTATGGAACATACGGTGTACATCGTCGGTCATGACGGTCGAATTGTCGATACGACTGCCTGTGAGGGCTCCAAATTGAACCACTAGACGCAGTGGAACTAGCATACCCCGTAACCTGATCGTGAACCCACTTCTACCACAGTGTCCAGGATATCTTGTCTTGCCTTTGCAGCTAGTTGTTTTGGTAGAACCAGCACGGTAGTTCTACGGAATAACCAAAGTTTTATTTCCCCTTTCAAGGCGCCAAGTGTTTGCGTAAACTTTTATACGTGGCGGTCTAGACGCGACAGTGGCACTGCTGCTAAGGTTAATTCAGAATTTTATGGGCCCAAGAATGTTAACCACAGCCGTATTTTTAAATGTGAAATAAGGTTTCAGCTACTTTGGTGGCAGTCGTGTGGCCGTCAAAACTTCTGCCGACCATTTTCATGCGCTATCACAAACTTGACAGTCGATGCCACCTTAAAATGAGGCTTGTGCGCATGTTCACGTAAAATCATGACAGGAATAGCGGCAAGCACCATGACAGACCTTCGTTAGGACCACTATAAAAAGTCCTATTTGCTTGCCATTTTGAAATATATTTTTATGCAAGAAACCGGAGCATAGAAATTGACCGACACCCGTGCCTCTACCATTCTATATACCCGGTCGCAACCGACAGCTCGACGCGCCCGTGGCGCAGTGACTAGGGTCGTTGGACTTCTAACCAACAGGTCGCGGAATCGAGCCTCAGGTTTTGCACACTTCGGGGTTGAGTGTGGCTGGCTGAGGACGCTTAATGGGCCAGAAATGGTCTTTTCAGTCTCCCCTGTCCTTGTCGGTAATGCCATTCTGTCTATATCATGCGCCGCTGTGCGACCGCTGATTGGGCTCAGGAGAGAGAGAGAGAGGGTACAACGGGACGAGTGATTTTCGTTACACGATCGATGAGCGTCCCTCTACCGATGTAGTTTTATTATTTCCCGTTTGATGCTGTGCGACTCCTAAGGTTTCAGTCACTAATGGGAGATAGGAATAATGTTTTCACAAAGGACACACTCCTCGTGGAGATGTACGTCCATGTAAACAAAAGTTAAGGAGATATAGGAAAAGTACTTGTCCTGCGTTGACGAAAAAAGAGAAAAAATATGCTCCCCTTTCTGCCGCGCAAATCGCACTTTGTCTAGTGATCAGGAATTTTAGCCTCGGACTTTCGTTATCTCACAAAAATTAAACAGACATTGGGCAGCTACTAATGACGTTAGGCCAAGAAAATTGGGGCTGGTAGGAATAAACATCAGCAGACCACATGTGCTTCCCACTTCATTTCAAGATGTTCAACGGGGAGAACCCTTTCTCAATCTCAAAAAACACTATAGAGCCACGCCAAACTTTTACTGAAAACATAATACGCCGCCGAATAATATAGGGAATGGGAGACCTAGTCTTCGAGTATGCAACATTACAAAACCCTTTCAGACTTACTGGGTGAATAATGTCCTTAAAACGCATTAGGTAAGATTTAACAGGTATTAGGCGCCGAAACTGTTTAAAAATTGGACGAAATTTTAATATACACCACCAGACGCAGGAGAGTTCCATGAGTGGGATCGAAACACATATTAGCAGAGAACATAACCTCAAATCGATTTCTTCAGGGTAGCACTGCTTGCTTTCAGTGGACATCCTTCTATCACCTAGGTGGTGTGTATTTTCCATCGATTTCGGATGTGTTTGTAAGCTCAAACATCCCTTATAGGCAGGATGCAGCGCATTAGTTTTATGTATTTTTTACTACAGATAATCGTCCTTTTTTGAAAGTTCGCGTTAGCAAGAAGGGTGCATATTCGTCTTAAAAAATTTTCATACATACAAACAGTAATAACGCCTATCCGTACAAGTTGCTTTCCTCAGATTTATTCCTACTGCGTACACGGCATGCAGCATAACCAACATCTTTTGTAGAATTCGACTTTCACCGGGGAGCTTCCTTATTCCCACAGGTGGGTTTACGTCGACTTGCTTCAGAGAAAAAGCCTCACATTCAGTTTATCATCTCAGAAAGCGAGAATACCTGCTATGTTTGAGAAGACATGACACCTTCTTCAATTGCGATGTTTAAGAAGTCAGAAGGTCCTTTAAAGTGCGTGCACCTCTTCTGGGAAATACTAGCATACTAACGACTAGGGTTAAATGTCAGACCTTAGTGCGTTTGATCAGGTGAAACAGAGGGCTAGTCGAACCTTCCAGCCCTTCGATACCCTGATTTGGGCTTTGGTTAAGTACCCTCAGAAGCCTGAAATTACTACGCAAGCAGCATTTCCGGGCCTTCTCTTCACTGTGGAAATCTTCCTTAAAAACCCCTCTGCGTCCGAAGGACGAAGGGGAAGGCAAATGTTTCGTGGAGACATGGAAGGGCAAGAGGCGCGAGGCAGGATGACCTGCTCAGCGTTATTAGCGAGGAGGAAGGGGAAAACGTTACCTCGAGGGTACTGCGTCCTAGCATAGAGGCCAGTAGAGGGCCAACTGCCAAGCACTTCGCGAAAGTTCTGGAAAAACGTCAAAATACAAAAGAAATCTTGATAAACATCCAGCTGCAGCCAGGCGCCAAAGCACAAGGTTAGTGGTTGGAGGTAAATATATGGTAAATGTATCACAAAACAGCCCTTGATAGCAAGCAGACACGGATCAATTTTATTTTGATAATAATTTCAGGTTACACGCCTGTCCAAATGAGGGAGTTAAAAGAGTAGGCGACAGTCCGATAACTTTGGATACCAAATAGCATCTATGGAACATATACTCCTGATTGCATGTCACATTTTGGTTGCCTTCGAGGTGCGAAACTATACGGAAAAAAGTAATGCCTGTTCTCCGTCTGAAAGGCCGATAGATCAGTGCAGATCACTCATACGTAATTTCGAGTAGTTCCGATTCCACGTGACTTAGCGTCCACCCTGTAGCCGACAGCCACTTTGTTCAACGTCCCTTTGGAGTCCTAGACGTACTGACGTTACAGCTGCTACCGCCCTCTCTCTATCTCGGACATGACGTAAGCTCGTCATCACGTGCCGTGGCCTCGTCAGTGGCCATTGCCGCCTGAGAGGGCGAATCAGGATTCCGTACACTATAAAAATCCTCAATTCGGGGCTTTCAGCACTCTCACGTTTGGTGACTGTGACGCTTTGAGTACACTACTTATTAATGTCACAGCCATCTGCCCCCATGTCAGTGTTTAAATTATAAATGCTCGATCAGAACCCAGATCCCCTCCTGGGCATAATCGGTCGCTGTCATACCTGGCCTTGTCGGCAACATTTCTTAGATAGACTCCTCCCTCATGCACCAGCATTTATTACTTACGATAACCAGCGTATCTCATGAAATGTTGACCAAAACTCTGTAATGCGTTTTCGAGTCGGAACTATCACTTGGGCGAGGTTGTAATAGTGATCACGTGCAACATATTCCCAAGACAATACAGCCACACGTGGATACCGCCTTTTGAATAAACTTCCTTAAAGCCGTCTGCAAAAACCACAATCGGCAAAAAATGGCTGCGTAAGTAGTATGGACCACTCGCATTTATTTTCTATGCCCATATAAAGTCGAATATACTTCATAAAAAGCACAAACAAAAATAATTTTTATTTGGTTGGTGGTAAATTACGTCTTCTCCGGATTTCATACTCGAAGAAGGGTGTACTTTTCTGTTTAAAAAGTTGACTACTTTAAGATTTTTATGACCACGAAATGTTCATTAATACAGCATCATAGCTGTCCGTTTATTAAGGCTGCTTATGAAGTATACAGTGCGGTCTACATTTATTGCAAAGCCTTATGAGCTCTGTTTGACATCTCCTAAATTTCTGATTTTTCTTTCACGGAACGTATGCAACGTGCAGTATGATACCCTAAGCTCAAGTGGAATTGTAAGTGGGGTTCGGAAATTAAGCAAGTTTTTAAAACCTAAAGATGCTTTTTTCAAGCATAACATTTGAAGATAACGTAACGGCCTAGTAAATGTGATGATATTGGCGTATTTTAGTGTATAATTTTTGTAAAGTATATTTAAATATATAAGATCGTCAAAAGTCAATAAAAGAAATCCATACTGCCTGAGATTTTACCGAGCGTATTTTCTTCAGGTCCCTGCACAGAACGCCATTCAAAAGCAGGCATCCAGACGTGACCGAAATATCTTAGGATATTGCTGTATAATTATTAATACTAAAACCCCAGCTAAGTGATCTTTTCTAACGGAAAACGCATTTCGGAATTTCGGTTAACATATAATGAGATTTGCCGGATACTCTATATGATAGTTTGACCGTCGCATCGGCCGGTGTCTGCCGTGTGCTCCACGGCAAGAGGAAGCAGGCACGGTGACTTGCGCGTGGATTAATTTCTAATGAGTGTAAATTTGCGCTGCATCTACCGCACTTCCTCCTCCCCCACCTGAGTTCGGTGTCAAGACACAGTCAAGAAGACGAGATGCGGGGAGGACGCAGGTGGATGGCGCGGCCGAACCCGCACCTTGACGCTCCACTGCACACCCCGTGGTCCACAGCAAACGCTTGATCGGGATTTCAACCAGCACCAATAGCAGCAGCAATGAAAAAGGGCGTGAATGGCTGGGCAACCACGTAAACGACCTGTATACCTAACGGGAGCGCAGGCGCATATACAGCCAGAAGACCAGGTGTCGGGGAGCTGCCAGCGCATATCAGGCTGCGAAGGCCCTGCTTTGCTGATCCTGGCATATCAGACGCATATTTCCGCAAGGGACAAAATATTCTCGTATCATAACCCCAACACTAACCTTGGTATGAAACTAAGCCGCTGTCCAATTCTGCGTCTAACCCTACCCTAAACCTCAGCTCTGCAGTTAAAACTAGCTCTACCTTAACCCTAAACTTGACGATGACTTACCTTACAGTTAAATTTATGTCTAGACTTAGACCTATTCCTTATCTTAACTCTAACGCCAACCTTAAACCTAAACCTGATATTGGTTGAAGTTGGCTCAAAGACACCCGTGTTTCAAGCGGTTCCTGTCCTCAGGTCCTGCCCGCTTTTTACCAGCACTCACACTGCCCAATTCGAGCATACATTTCCCACTCTGACATCGCACTGGTAGTTCACGGAATTAGTAGCCTCGTGAGAAAGTAGGAGTCAATCACACCAGAAGTGTGATCGCAGGACTATGACTGCTAGATCAGCAGTGATCAAAAGTGCTTCAGAAAGTGCTGCTAAAGCCAGTAGGGCTGGACAGGAGTGTAAGTGCGTCCCTTATTACAGGTGGCCTTGAGCTAAATTCTAGGGGCGGTGCATATTCCCCTGTCCTAACCTTAACCCTAACACTGACCCCCAAACCCAATCCTAACCCCCTGGAATCCAGGACAAGACCACCTGTAATACCGGAAGGGGGTATTTACAACCGTGCGCTACTGCAACTAAGAACCACATAGAACTGAATAAGTGAAAACTAGGATAAGAGGAATGCGAACTGGTCTTTGAAGCTTCACTATTCATGGTCGTTGAAAACGAATCTGCCCAACTTCTGAGTTGGTCCCGTTTGGAACACTGGTAGCAATCGTGTAAATACTTTAGAGGAGGGCGGCAGAAGTTTTGCCTCGCCTCAGAGCCCTGACCTAGAATCCCCATAAGCTACCGTACCAGTCAAAACAACCCATAGGCGGGAAGTGTCACTGACGAAAAATAAAAGCGCTTGATTTCGAGGCCCAGGTGAATCCTGACTCAGTCCTCAGGTCTATCCGGCCTAGCTTTCTGGTAGGTCTGACTGACAGCGACAAAAATGCCTGCATAAATCCTCTTGTCTTTGTCAGTACTGCTTTCAGAGGATTGCTGCGCTGCCTAGATGGGTTTTCTGTCGCAGTTGCTAAAAATGCTGCGTCAGGATGCGGGTAAATTATCCCAAATCATCTTTCGCGACCATAGTGCACGTAGGTCTGTTCAAGAAGACAAAATTTTTATGCACGAAACAGGAAACGATTTCGTTGCCATCGTCAGTATACAAACACCACAAATATTAAGTGAAGAAGGCTCACTGGTACATTGCGGCTGAAGCCACCGTTGTTACGGCCGCGCTGACTTTAGGTTAATCGGCTGCGCGAGCATTCTTTTCTTGAAAAGGGGAGCTACATTAAAGTTGGGGAATTATGGCAGACCCAATTTTATCCTGTACTCGTCCCATCTGAGCCTTTTTCTTCATTGGTCTGGTCTTTGTGCGCTACTGTATTGACAGTTCGTCCATCGCGAACGATGGTGTCCATCGTGTGCCCCGTATCATGGCATGTGCAGGCATATGAATTACAGTGAGTGACCTATCTCATGAAATGTTGGCTGAAATTCTGAAATGCGTTTTCTATTAGGAAGGATTGCTCGGTCGCGGTAGTAATACTGATTATCTTGCGGAATACTCTTATAACATTTCGGACTCAGCAGGAGGTCGGCTTTTAAATGCACTTCTTTTCAATCTCCTGTAGGAAGCGTGCTCGGTACCAAATTGCTACTTAAGTAGCATGTATTTTTCCCATTGATTTTCGATGGTCTTGGAAATTCAAATATATTTTACAGAAACCATCAACAAAAATATGCTTTCTTTTGGTCAATCAATAGAGAATCGCGTCTTCTTTGTATTTTATACATAAGGAAGGGGTATAATTGGGTTTTAAAAAAGTTTCTAATTATGAGACTTTTTAAGACCGCGAAATGTCCATTCACATAGCATCGTACCTCGCCGTTTACCACTGCTCCTCATGAAATGTACAAAATGGTCCGCATCCACTGCAAAATTTTATGGACTCTGTATGATATATCTTGAATGGCATAGAAAAATATGTGATTTATATTTACGTGGAACGCATGCACCTTGTAGAGTGAAATCACTAAGCGCTAATGCAACGAATGATCAGGCTCCAATTTATTCAGCAATTTTAAAACTTTTCAAAACCTAATTATACCCCTTCCTTAAGTAAAAATATAAAGAAGACGTGATTCTCTATTGTTTGACCAAAAGAAAGCATATTTTTGTTTATGGTTTCTATTAAGTATATTTGAATTTCCAAGACCATCGAAAATCGATGGGTAAAATGCATGCTACTTAAGTAGTCATTTTTTACCGAGCACGCTTCCTACAGGAGATTGAAAAGAAGTGCATTTAAAAGCCGACCTCCTGCCAAGTCCGAAATGTTATAAGAGTATGCCGCAAGATAATCAGTATTACAACCACGACCAAGTAATCCTTCCTAATTGAAGACGCATTTCAGAATGTCAGCCAACACTTCATGAGATCGGTCATTCACTGTAATTGTAATTATACCAGGCTTGCGCAGCATCTGTCGCACTCTCCCCTCCTCACTCTCCTGAGCTCAGTAGCAAGACAGAGTTAAGACGACCGGAGGAGGGATCGAGAGCGCAACTGCATCAGTAGGTGGGCTAACTCATGAAATGTGGACCGAAATTCCGAAATGCGTTTTCGTTTCGAAAGCATTAATAAAGTAGGGTTGTAAAACTTGCCAGTCTGCAACATATTTCTATAATATTTAAGTTACGCCAACATGTCGGCTTTCGAATAAACTTCATTCCGGCTGCATGCAAAAACTATACTCTGTAAAAAACGACTGCTTAATTAGCATGAATTTTTTCATTGATTTTCAATGCCCCTAAAAGTTCAATAATATTTCATGGAAAAAATGCATAAAAATAGTTATTATTTTGAATATTCGGTATAAAATTACATCATCTTCCAATCTTATACTCGAAAGAAGGGTAAAATTTGGTTTTCAAAAACTTTTCCAATTCCCGAATAATTTTGAACCCGCTCTACCGTTACATTTGGATTCAGGGTTTTCAAATTACAATCCGCATATTTTCCGCGTACGGAAAACCACACATATCTCTACGGTACCAAAGGGTGATTACATAGAGTTCATAAAATTTAGCAGTGGATTTGATCCATATAGTTAACTTTGCAAGCCACATTGGTAAATGCACAGGCGTGACGATTTATGAACGGCCATTTCACGGTATTTAAAAATCACACAATTAAAAACTGTTTAAACTGAATTTTTTTCCTCCGAGTAAAAAATTAGAAAAAGACGTTATTTTCTACCGAATGAGCAAGAGAATGAATATTTTTATGCACGCTTCCATGAAATATAATTGGACTTTTAGGGGCATCGAAAATAAATGAGAAAAATTCATGCTACGTAAGTAGTCTTTTTTACAGAGTGTAGTTTTTGCACGCGGTCGGAAGGAATTTTATTCGAAAGCCGGGATCTCAGGGTAACTGAATTATTATATAGTTATGCTGCATGATGATTAGTTTTATAACCCTACTTAATTAATCTTTTTTGAGACGAAAACGCATTTTGGCACTTCGGTTGACATTTCATGAGTTAGCCCACCTACTGTATTTCTGGAGTTTAATCAATTCCAAACGAAACAGCCAAACAGACTCCTTAGGTAATGATGCAAATGTATGCTGAGATTCCATTTTATTAAGAGGTGGCTGATGACGACGAAGAAGTTGAAAACGCTCATTTCGAAATTCCCCAACTTTATCTTTAAAAGAGACGAACACTCTCGCCCTGACGTCATTTTGGCCGAAATCGCATTTGCACAGTTCTATTCATTTATCTATGGCCCGCGATTTAAGTGTACCAACATTTGATATGTTTTTCAATCGCAATTTAATTGAAAACTCCAGTTTCGAGTTCAATGAATGGTGATTGCCATCATAGGCTAATTGCATCAACGAGCTTATACTCGCAGGAAGTAAATTCATTCTTATGCAGTTGAATGTCCACAGATGCGGAGGGACAATGACATTGGGAATCGCTACGAGCTGACGAGAGTGAATAACGGAGTAATATTTTACTGCATCTGTCGACTGTATGCAGTCGAAGGCCAACGAAAAGACGTTCGCATACCCCAAGCAGTAGATAAACGCTAATTTTGTGGAATGCCTACTGTTTTAGTGCACTTTTTGATGATCGATTCCGTTGTAAATTCCCTTTACTCAAATTTCCTGTCCTTTGGTTACATTGTTGAATAATCCTGCTAAAAGTGGGACCTCTCGATTTTTCGTTGTTGGCCTCTGACCGATGGCGAAATGAACCCGGGTTCAGTAATCAAGTCTTTCTGGTCTGAAGGTTCGGTTTACCAGCTGACGACATCAAATAAACCAGAAATTGTCTTTTTTCCTTTCCCTAACCCTCGGTGATAAAGCGTCTCAGTCACTTATTGCTTGTCATTATGCGATTGACTGTTATACCTTCAACTCCGAATTCCAGGTAAACTTGGAGACTACGTATCTCGTCCTGAAATCAAATTCTTATCGAAAACGTCGTTTACTGATTGGTTTGGAGCCCACTCAATTTCAGGTGAAATAAACTAGTTCTATGTGTAGAGATGGCCGTGTATGCTTGGAGGAACTTTTTCTAAAGGCCAGGAATAATGCAATCACAAAATGGCCTTGATCCTAACAATAGATCGAGTGTCAATGGACTGAGATAAAGTACCATCTACATTTTCAGGTGCTTGGTGCTTTGAAATTATTCTGGTTTCAGAAGCTGTCTGGAGCCTGTAGGCAGAGACTGGAGTATTTATTCTAATCAAGGTGGAAGAGTAAAACCAAAACCGCATTTGGTTCCCCGACTAGTGCGGGGTCAAGTTGCCAGACTTCAGAATCCAAGCCCTCATCGTTCGAATCAAAGGCACTAATTACCTGCAAAGTAGTAGTATATGATTGCTTGACTACTTTGCCTTTGCTGGTAGATCTGTTGTGTCACAGACCTCTTCTAATCAGAGTTTATGTTTAGCAACTTTTGCGGAGATTGCGAAACTAAGTTCGTCACTTATCCCTGTATTTAATTGTCTCTTACAAGTGATGTCAAAAACAAGTACCCATTGCAGAGGGTTCGAACTATTTGTGACTATGAATCCGCCTGAAAGATCTCTTCAGTACTTTTTATTAACATTTTTTATAAAGAAACGAATGCCCTGAACTTTAACCATACGAACAGCAGAGGAAATTGTATACTCCTGCGCTTAAATCACTCGAAGTTTGGGGTTCCTATATAAGCAATCAAAGTCTCTTTCTGGTTTCATAACTTAATGCATATAAATCAACTTTACAAGATAGCGACTCTCAGTAACTATGTCTTTATTCTGAGGATTGCAGCCGGATTGTCGGACGGAATGAGCTCAATTAAACAGATTTTGAAGATCTGATGGAAGGTTTGATAGCAACAACTGTTCATAAAACTGCATATCTTTCCTTCACAGTTCCTTCTCCGCTGACTTCTGCAAACGGTCTGTTTATATGTAAGCTCAGCGAATCGGAACATCTCGCAAACCCTGAAATATTTAATAACTCAACGACTCGATAAGAAAATTACGTAATCAACTAACTAGCTCGTGACGGACGCTTTCACAGCTACTTGATATAACAATGAGGCCTTCGGATTGCCAGCAACTTGACCTATAATAACGGTCCTAGCTGATGACTGGGGATGGTACAATCACAGAACACCGATGTTTTGCGTTGGGTTAAAAGCGGAAAGTAGTAGCATCACATCTAGGTCCTAGACACCTGTCCTCGGAACCGTCATTATATTCGACTGAGACCTGGGGCCCGTATCTGCGCTTGGAATAATTATGTTTAAAGTTCAGACTAGGAGACGACGCTAGTGGTTGTCATATCATCTAGCCCTCTGCGATCATGAAGAGGTAGAGAAGGCAGACAAGTGTACGGAAAACGGACTACTTTTAGACTATTTCAGAACTCAGTCGGAGTTTATAAGTATTTTTGTTCCGCCTATCCCATCTTTCTCCACTCTTTTTGTTTTCGCAATTTTAACGATCGTTGCTTCGTAACTTTTTTCAATCCATCCCTCTTAAATTTCTTAGTTGTCCGTTTGTTTGTGAATAGACAGTTTTGGTGTTTTCACTCCTATCCTGATGTCTATACTTTCAGTTAGTCGATTCCGATCTTCAATCAGACTTACCCACTTTCCTGTCATTATTTTCACTGCCGGCGTGTTCTGCCCCATCTCTGCCTTCGGTTGCACTCCCATCCTTCCACGCGATTCTCCTTCTTTTCGAATTTCTTTTCACTTGTTTCTTGCTTGTTTTGCTTTAAATCTCTCCTCGTCGCCACAGTCCGTTTGCTGTTTTTGGATGGCTCGGCGACAGCCCTGTAAATGGAGTAGGTTTACTAAACATGTTTTGCACGCATGTGGAGTAGTCGGTCTACGTCTTAGGTCCGTTTACCTGTTCTCGCCCCACGGGTGGCTAGAAGGCGGTCTAGTCTTTCTCTGATCGTGCCGCCGAAAGCAAGGCGACGACTTACTCCAAAGCCGTTGCGGCACGAGCGAGAGAACTTGA
>CACRXP010001407.1:33148-49982 GCA_902702965.1 Spirometra erinaceieuropaei | reverse complement strand
TTACAAACATGACGCTCCAATAATTTTACTATCTCCTTTGAAAATATTTCGAAAAATTCGCGTTTTTGAAGTAAAGTCAACGGGGTGTCCTCTTATTTGATTTTCGGCTAGCGGTAGGCTTAGTTATAATTTAAATCAGTGGTATACCGCCATCGTATGCTTGTCAGTTGTTTTTAGCTCTCAAAGAGCAATATTCCCACGTTCTTGGAACGCAAGTCTAACTTCAGGGGAGTGCGCCGGCAAAGCAGCTTTGTAGCGACCCAGCTTTCCCGTATTTGAGAATTAAATGTCTTAGCTCTATGAATACGAGTAACACTTTTACCTTCGCACCTCCGTTATGTTACGCCCTTTGGCCCGTAAAACACGCGGCTATCTTGATTCCATGGCCAACGTTAGATATTCAGTAGCAAAGAACACTGGTTCTTTAGTCATAGAATATAGTACTTATATCCCGGTTCTGGCGATTCCAAAAACTAGTTTTGGCTTTGATTAGTAACTATGGAAATCAGCAAATGAGGGAGCAGCGTCGTCCTTTTCTTTAGAAAATGTTAGCAATGGACGCTTTTCTCTTCGGACAGTCTTCCCGGTAGTAGTTGTTGTTTGTCTGAAGACGCAAATGTCCTACCCAAAGGTTTAGTATTATTATTACTATTATTAGAATTCTACCTCCTGAGCTTCCGTTTTCCATTACGGGGACAGGTAAACCCCAAAATCTGCAACGAGAACCGTTCGGAAATTTTAAGATTCGGCTTTTTTATCTAGAAGGAAGTCGACGGGGCTGTGGGCGGCTTGTCATGTAGATTGTTGAAAACGTGGCCGCTTGTACCATCTCTCGGGACCCTACTGTAGGGAAAATTCTGTACAAACTCCAATTAATGTATGAATGAAGAAGAAGAGTCGAGCACCGGAGCACTGTGTTTATTGTCCTGAGCTTACAGACTCGTACAGGAGTCCATCGTCGCTTCTTCTGCTGCTGCTGCTGCTGCTGCTGCTACCTCTGACGATGGACTCCTGTACGAGTCTGAAAACTCAGGACAATAAACACAGTGCTCCGGCGCTCGGCTCTTCTTCTTCACTTATGCATACACCTGGAACTCGAAATTTCGCCTTCATTCCATTAAATGTATGTCCATAGACATTTACCTACCAGTTTTCTTCTAGTTGTTTTTGCTGTTCGGTTTTATTACTTGATAAAATTTCCCGTGTCCAGGTCACTGTGAAATACGAAGTCCTAAAACTTTTAGGTTCAAGGTCGTCCGTTAAGCTGTTTATTAGTAATAAGGCATGCTTACTTGAACCCTACTTGTCGGTTTTTGAATGGCGCGTGGCGTTCCGCGGCTGCACATCCTTGACGATATTTATTTTTAATCTGATTAACGGCTCGCGTGCGTACATTTTTTTGCCCATATGGTCATTCGCTCGATGCAGAAATGACATTTGATTCGAGACAATTTCGGGTAGGAAGGGTAAACGATGGGTCATTGCAAAGTTTGATTCGAATGACTGCAAAATTCAATTGATATAGCCCGCTACAGCCTTCTTTGAGGTCCTTTTACAGCAAGTAAATTATATCTCCTTCAGGAGAGGGGAGTTTGTGGTCCCATAAAACAAGTCCTAGAAGGTTTATTTTCTCCAGTCACAGGACTGTGTTAGGACAGTTTACTGAATTTACTTCTAAAACTAAATGCATATAAAACTGGCCTCAGAAATTGTTGCCAGAAAGAGAGGGAAATTACAAAAATTTTCGACCGTCAAAGAGTACTCAGAATAGGAAAATTTTTCAAAAGTCACTCCTTTGAAGCCCCAACTGACTTTCTGTCCACAGGCAGCCAGACGCCAACATTGAGGGAATTTGTGATGTATGAAATATTCTTATGCATCTTTCCTTGGTCTAATTGTCCAGTTCGGACACATTCGAACTGCGTTGGAAATTACCCTGCCCACCAATCTACACATCACTGAGCTACCTTTTGCTGGGTCAACGTTGGACAAACACGCGACTTAAAGGATGTTCCATGTGAAACCTGAGAAGGCGGTGTTTTCACCAAACGTTGGCAACACTGTTCATCCGACCGTGGAATGCTAATGACACTCATCCCGAAGGTCTAGGACTGGGAACTTTTGGGCGTGAATAACGTATGTTTCGCGGTCGGCGGCTGTCTCATGAAAATGCAAGCGCTACGGGCAGAATTTTCGCCCACTCCCCGCATGAACTAAACTTTCCCATTTCATGTGCATGGCTGATAAATCTTTTCCGCGTCAAAAACTTCGGTTTGGGGGGTGTATGACAGCTTTGAAGAGGGCCTGCAATAGTTGCGCGGCCAACTCTCCCAGCGGTCGGGGATCTGGTGGGTGTATGATGGGCTGGGAGCCAACAGGCATTACGCGGTGTGGGAAAAAATTTGTAGCATAGCCCATTCACCAACGCACGTGCACAGCAGATGCCTACACCCACCCGCTCAACTCCGCACGTCAGTCGTCCTCTGTTCGCGCTGGTCACATCCGGTCACGAGTCCTCGAGAGGAGAGGGGGTGCGGGGTGGAGGTGATTGCTGTCGTTGAACTCAACAACGAAACGATGATCTGAACGTTTGTGCGACCCCTAATGTTGTTCTGGCAGATTGTTCTGTGATATGCATGCAGGGGAGATGCAGCGATCATGCCTCCCCCCCTTTTATCGCCTGCATGATTGGTGGGCGCTTGACGGAATTATCCCGCGGGGACGTTCTGAAGTTATGGCAGGCAAGAAATATAGTCTTAAGAAGACCTGGGGAATCTTTGCGTCTGGGAGCTTTAGGAGCAAGGTCGGGAGGAAGGCAAGGTGAATAGCAGCGCGTATACCTTGGTAAAATACTCACAGTAGAAGTCGTCAATGCAGTCGAGCGCTGCCATGTGCCAGAACCTTGCCCACTGTGGACCTTAATGATTAAGCTGCACACGATCCAGCCTCAGCAATGCGTGCAAACATAACTGAGGGCTCGTTTCCAACGCCAATCAGAAACTCCAAATGACTGAGATCGAGCTCTTGCGGTCAAGAACACATGCATATGCACCATCACCATCACCGTACACATATGAGATTTCAGAGAGTTTCCGTTTGACTGAGGGATCATGTTTCCACTAAATTGAGGGCTGATGTCACCGGGTAGGATGAAGGGATAGTGGAAAATAGTGTGACTATAATAAAAACAGGGTAGAACATTAAACGCAAATTCTTTATGAATTCGGACGTTTCCGGTAGCAACATTCAGAATGTGGTCGCATGACATAGTGGTAAAACGTTTAACTTAATACTCAATGAACAAATCGTCCAACTTCGAGGGCAGGATTCTTCGGGCGTACCAATTGCTTCGGCTACACAGATAAGCCTTCCGCTGATCAACTTGAGTAAACAATGATCATCCAAATGAGAAGCTGAAATACGGAACATGCCGTCCTAGGTACAGAGAAATAAGCTTATAAAACGGAACAGGGGACTTTTTGATCATCTGTTGGAGCAAGAATAGCGATCTCATGAAATGTTGGATGAAATACTGAAATGCGTTTTCGATTAGGAAAGATTACGTAAGCGCGTTTGCAAAACTGATTTTCTTGTGGCATTATTCTATAATATTTCAGACTCGGCAGGACGCCAGTTTTTGAATGTACTGCTCTTAAGTCTCCCGTAGAAACCGTATTCGGTAAGAAATGACTACTTAATTAGCATGCGTTTTTCTCAATGATTTTCGATGGTCTTGCAAATTCAAATTTATTTTATAAAAACCACGAAAAAAATATGCGTTTTTCTGGTCGCTTAATAGAGAATCATATCGTCTTTATGTTTTATGCTCGAAGAAGGGGTATAATTAGGTTTAAAAAAGTTTCTAAGGTAGGATCCCTATTGGTAGCCCTCCCGGTACTGAAATCGCCCGGCTCCCTACCTTACGGGACCGGTAGCAATGGGGGATATACAGGTGGGGCACTTGTGTGCAGGCGTCACTGACGTTTATAATGTATGCCCCAAATTGATGCCCCTGCTAAAGTCGTAGCCAAAACTAAATATGGCGAAAAATGAAAGAAAGATATAAAAACGAACGTGGATACTGAGTACGGTCTGCGGAATGAATGCATCCTAGCTCTAGATTGGGTTGGGCGTTCCTGATTTTCCGAAAATAATAATTGATTGTCACTAAGGTCACGCGTATGTTAGAAACTGAAGCAGTAGTTGTGTGCTAGACGCGAATGTTGTAGTAAGCAATGTGTAGAGCAATTAGCTGGGAGGGCTACCAACAGGGATCCTACCGTTTCTAATTATGAGATTTTTCAAAACCCTGCAATTTCCATTGATACAGCATCGTACCTGTCTGTTAGCCACTGCTGCTCGTAAAAGGTAAAACATAGTCCGCATCCATTACATGATTTTATGGATTCTATATAGTATCTTTTTAAAGGCTTAGAAGAATATGTGATTGTCTTTACGGGAACATATACACCTTGTAGACTAAAATCACTAAGCGCTAATGCGACGGATGATCAGGCTCCAAATTATTCGGGAATTAGAAAACTTTTTTAAAACCTGATAATACCTCTTTTTCAAGCATAAAATATAAAGATGACATGATTTTCTATCAAACGATTGAAAGAAAGCATATTTTGTTCGTGGTTTCTATAAAATAGATTTGCATTTGCAAGGCCAGTGAAATCAATGGGAAAAATGCATGCTAATTAAGTGGTCATTTCTTACCGAGTACGGTTTGTACAGAAGATTGAAATGTAAAGCATTCAAAAGCTGACATCCTGCTGAGTCCAAAATATATAAGGACTATGTCCCATGATAAGGAATGTGCCAACCCTACCTAAATAATCCTTCCTAATCGAAAACGCATTTCAGAATTTCAGTCAACATTTCATGAGATCGGTCACTCACTGTACTACGGTGGAGTACACTTTGTTAGTTTGTTTTTATTCTACGTAAGACAGCACGTCTTCTCGACTTTTACCTTTGAACAAAGATTTCATTAGCATTTTAAATTGTAAATACGAATAGTTTTAACATCTCGGCATGATTATATCTGTAATAAACTGTCTGCACATTTATTTGTTCTGACTATAAGGTATCCAAGTTAATTCTTTTCCATTACAGTGCTTTATGAGCGCCAAGAGTCTTCTTTGTGAGGACATGAAAGGACATATAATTTTCCCAGAAGAAAAGTACATATAAACAGGATTGTAATTTTTCATAAGTCGAGATATCCCTTCCTACAAGCATTAAAGTTGCGTAGCACATAATTTTCTGTGAAAATTGTAAAGAATAAAAACATCTGCATTGACGCAGTGAAATTCAAGGTTGGCGCCAGCGCTGAAAACTAATGTAAAAGACATCCTACTGAGATTGTGTATCTTTTGAGAGTGTGGTTCCTACAGCCATCTCTTCATATGTCTTGATAATCCGTTCGTTTCCTTTATGAGGGATGATTAAGGCAAAGTCCTTTTGACACTTTCCATTTCACGGATTGATAGCGACCATGTTAAACCGCTGAACCCAAGGCCTTCTCGTAACGATCTAATGCACTGTCCGACCGCTTGATCTAGCTTCAAATCTCAGGAATTCCGAATCTTTGCCGGGAAAGAATGTTACAACTATTTCTAGTAAGGCTTTATAAAAGTAAATTTCATTTCGCTGTCCCGTCTACATAAGTTATCAGCGTCTACGTGGAAAAAAGTAATTGCCCGTTGAATGTGGCATCAAAAAATCGGCAAATCTGCTAAAATCTGACGTAAGTTTCCTTGAGGTCAGTTCACATTTCTCCCAAAAACCATTTTGAAAGCTTAAAAATGACATAAGAATGCTTAGCGTGACACGTTTTAAATAACTGGTCACTCATCTGCGCAATTAACGATCGGAAGGGTTTCTCAACAGAGAATGGAAGTTCGCTGATCAGAAGGTTTTTGAGGGAATTGGACAAATAGCGGAAGATTTTCTGAAGTAGAACAGTTCTAATTGAACTTTCTATTGCTTACCGAGCTCCAACTAGATGTTACGAACCCGAAAGAAAGGGGATAAGACGCGTCTGTTTAAAATGCCAAATTTTCCCATTAGACCAGAGCCACAAAACCACTGAGGACAGTTTTATTGGCCTCGTCATCAACAGTGTATAATGCTTGGTCCAAAATTTCACATCCCCAGGTGCGCACACGCAAACATGCGTGTACTTGGTACCGCCAACACGCCAATGCGTTTGCCTTCTTGACTAAATCTTTTAAAGTTTAGGACTAACTTAGCAACATTTATGCATTTTTTATATTCCCGGACGTTTTAACGACACGCAAAAATATATACGAATGTACTCGCTTGCATTCAGTGCGCCATGCAAAATATACTGATGGTTATAACGTGGCAGTGTGGAGAAGTCCAGGACCTTAGAAGGACACCGCGAGGATGGGAGAAATGCATTATGTGTTGAAACACACAGTCATAGATCTAGCCACTCTGCCTGTGATTCTTTGCTTATTTTGAAGAAATAATAGTTAAAACGTCGCCCTAGAGTGCTTTCGGCCCTGTTCATACAGGCTTTTATGGGTGAGTGTTTAAAGTTCGACCTCAGTAGTTAAAGGCTCTCAAAATCCCAGTAACCGCCAACATGAACTTGAAATGAGGTTAAGAGACTTCAAAAATGCCGATGCAAGAAGGAATACGTGGAAGCTGAAGCTGACTTACATAATGGGCCTTGATGCAGTCGTATCTTTCAACTTCTTCTGGCGTATTATTATGACAAAACGAAGTAATGTAAATGCGCGACGCCATGGAAGTAAACGATACTAACCATATCGATGACAGCATTTTATGAGCAAATGGAGCAGTCATTCGAACGTTTACTTACTTTCTGCACAGAAATCAAAAATCGTTCATCCCTGTCGCGCGCGTAGAGTGTGCTTTGGCAGCAAAATCTCACCCACGTCCCGATCGGATTCCAGACTTCATGAAGTTTAACTATGAGCCATACCTAATACAGCCGAAATCGAATACGTCTGATGGCAATCAAATGCCTTCTTCGGAATGAACTTGACGCCCGCGTTTACGTTGGAGGCTCTGTACTGCAGAGTTACCAGAGGGTTCAAATTCAGAGTATTCTGGGGGACAAAAGACTTTGAGAAACACCATGCGAGAGAAGGTTAGTCTTCTTCTTTTTTTCTTCTCAGTTCTGAATTCCAGAGAGCATTTCCACATGAATGAGGGCATTGGTTCACTAGACTCCCGCCTTTTCCCAACAATAGTTGGGCGTCTTGGGCAAACACAGGAATATGGACCCACCTCCTACACTAAAGTTTGCCTCCAACTCCATTTCATGGGGAGTACTTAACCCTCCCCCCTGGAATTCAGGGCAAGGACATCTGTAATACGTGGGTCCATATCCCCGACCCAACTGATGTCTACAGTTTCCTCTCAGTGCAATCGCATTAATTGCGGGATACAGTAGGTGGGCTCACTCATGAAATGTTAGCCGAAATTCCGAAACGAGTTTTCGTCTCGAAAATATTAATTAAGTAGTGTTGTAAAAATAATCACCATGTGACATAATTCTACAATAATTCAGTTGCCTCCGAATGCTGGCTTCCGAACGAATTTCTTTCCGGTTGCATGTGAAAACTATACTCTTTAAAAAACTACTACCTATTTAGCATGCACTTTTCTCATTGATTCTCGATACCTTAAAAATTCAATTATACTTCATGAAAAACATGCATAAAAATACTCATTCTCTTGTTCATTCGGTTGAAAATTACGTCGTAATCCAATGTCATACTTGAGGAAGGGTATTATTCGGTTTTCAAAAAACGTTTTACAATCCCCGAATAATTTTGATTCCCGACCCGCCGTTACACTTGCCTTCAGGGTTTCCAAACTACAGGCCGTGTATTCTCCCCGTACGGAAAGCCATACATATTTCTACGGTACTAAGAGGTCATATGTGGTTCACAAAATTTAGCAGTGGATTTGAGCCATATTATTAACTTTATAAGCCGTTTGGTAAGCGCAGGAGCATGAAGTTTTCTGAACGGTCATTGCACAGTATTGGAAAATGTCACAATTAGAAATTTTTTAAACCGAATTATACCCTTCCTCCAAGTATGACATTGGAATACGACAATCGACAGTGCAAATGATCCATGGCTCAGTGATAGAGCGTTGTACATGAAAACACTCAACGACCAAAGAGTGCGGTTTCAAGTGCTATCAAGACCTCGGGTTGAGTACGGCTGGCTGACGAAGGCCAATAAATCACTAAATGTCCAATTTGCTCTCCCTTGTTTTTTTATCGGTACTACTTCCAGGAAAGAAAGTGACTAACGCTCGTGTGTACTTCCCCCTGAGCAATGGTGCATGATCGCCTGTAACACAGAAATGGTGCTTTTTCGAGCGGGGCCTTTTGAAAGAGAAAAGAGGACTTTTAAAGTGTGTAAAAAGGGAAAATTTTGTTTACGCCATATGGTTGTAGGAGACAGCGAACGGTCGTGTAATGCGGAGCCTGCGCACAAAGTTTCCAACTTCGATGGAGGAAGAATGTCAAATAGTCCTTTGTTTTTTGCAAGGACCTATAAAAATAGGCCCAGGATTATGCTCAAGCGTTAGATAGACAGAAGATAGCAGATGGAAGTGATCAAGTTGATAGATGAACGGTGCATACGCAAAAGGGACGAGAGGCCTAACCGCAGGGACACCAAAGTTTGGCGAGCGCTTCCATATGTCAAGAACGTTTCGGAAGCTGTTGGCCGCCTTCTCGCACCACTTGGAGTTGGAGTTGCACACAGATCGGAGGCAACCATCAGGCGTCAGTTAATGAAACCGAAAGACCCACTGCCACGGCAAGAAACGTCTGGAATCGTTTATTGCATCTGTTGCAGTTGCGAACAAAGCAACTACGTCGGAGAAACCGGAAGACAACTCCAAACGCGTATGGCTAAACACACTGCAGCGGTGCGGAGAAATGACGCTAACTCTCAAGTTGCGGCTCATTCGACGGGTTACGGCCACACATTCAAAGTTGACGAGGCCTAAATTCTCGCAAGAGGTGACAACCGCGTGAGCCGGGAGCTGCTTGAGGCATGGTTTACTGGCCCCCAGTCTATTAACAAGTGCAATGATCTTCCCATTTAATACTCCGTGCTGAGACTTCGTCTAGGCGGAGTAATTGGCCACGCGGGGAGCGCACTGGTGAACACTCTTCTCAACACCCGGGTCAGCGCGTCAGATGGTCGAGCCATCATCACACTAACATCCAACGCACGTGATTAAATTGCAGCAATTAACGACGCGAATGTAGGCCACCACGCTACGTGCAACGATCCCTGATGAAGGGGGGAGCCGTGAATATTCATAGGTATGCGGTAGCATGGCTACTTCATCCTATAAATACTGCAGCCGCATATGCATGAAACACCCTTATCTGCTTTTGTCCCTGATGATGGATTCGAGCAGGAATCCGAAACGTCAGGCTAATAAAGCTCTTGTCTCGGCGATCGTGTCTTCTTCTTCTTCTTCTTCAAGACTGCTTCCTGGGACTCGTCTCTTCCCTTCTATTGGCGATAAATGAACTGTTAGAAAGCTTCTTTTTAACGCTTCGAACGGTTTACATTGAATGTTAGTTAGTGGATTTGCGGACTGAAATAACTACCTCGTACGCATTTTCTACCCGTCACGAAAAGTTTTAGGAAAGAAGCATTGTCACGTTCAATAACTAGTTTTGCAATAAATGGGAGAGGAAAGAGGTTATCATACCTCAATTTCAGGGTCTTTGTACAAATGTTTCTCTCATAGAAAAGCTTAACTGTCCCCCTTCTCTGTAGTTTCTAGAACTTTATGCGGCGATATGTGAAGACTTTAATCAATAAATGTGCATTTTGAAAAGTGTCTTTTTACGAGTCCATGTGATCTAACCTATAAGCGCTCCGGATTAACACTAATGCGGAGGTTGCGGTCGTCCCTGTCCAGGTTTGCCGGTGTACAGACAGATTGATATAACTGTACGCTGATCTGTTTTTCACAATATTGGTCCTGCGTACAGTATATGCTAAACATAATGGACATGCGACCGAGATTTTTCGATACGCTTAGAGATGAAGCGATTACTAATATGGAGTTTGGGAAAGGATTATTAAAAGACGACGAAGTCTGCTAAAAAATTTACTACACAGGGATTTTGTGTTTTAATTCTATAAATTGTGCTTAGATATGTGCAAGCATTCAAATCTGCGGGAAATACTACGTCCGTTGTTGCTCGGTTATTGCGCTACCTGGAGGCAGCCTATATACGGCGGGAGAAACCCGACCTATGTAAACAGTTAGACCACGGGGTCAACCTCAGCTTTCCCTGGTAGACCCGAGCCCCTTTTGAGTTTCGAAATCCCTCGGCATGCCCAGTTCCCCATTTTCATTTCTACGTTGCATTTTGAAGTTACCATTTTATCGATTAGTCTACGCGCAGTACACGTTGACCTTGCTGTTTTACATCGATTTTCTCTGTCGAAATTCAAACCTTTGTACCTTTCTCACTTGTTATTTCTGTTATGCAACGACCGGCAGCAGTTGAGAAGCCGTCGCGAAATTTTGTGGTACCATTAAATTCTGCTGTCCTAGCTTGCTTTAAATTCATTCCGGGGAAATATTCCTTCAAATATAATTGACACAGGAAAGCACTCATTCACTAGTCATCACAATGCTCTCTGGGCATTTTTTTGGGACGATGTTCCCTGCTAACCGGCCGCACGAATTCATTCACTTATCCCCTTCTACTAGACAGTGCAAGGAAAGATGTTAGGTCAAGGTTTCATAAGTCTTAGTGCATACTTTGGGTAAGAAGAACTCCATATTTTCCTCTCAGGTTTTCCCGTAAAGCATCTCGTGTCGCGCCCGATTAACCACCAGTGCATAGCAGCACCTAGAAGAGGCTCTCCGGTAACAGACTGCATCATCCAGCGGTCATCGGCGCTTGTTTTTTTTTTCTTGAAAATTTACTTTTGTATGCGGGCAATGCCCCGCAGGTAGGCCCTTCAAGCGTAATGCTCAGAGTCTACTTCTACCGGTTAAATTTCCGTTCGCCAACCTCCCTCCGTCCTCATACCGTGCGTAGTCAACGCTATCCGCGTTTACGCACGTGCTTATCAAACCGCATTGAAGACGCCCGTGTTCAATGAAGCCGAAGACAGGTTAACACTCCCCACCGCCGCTGCCGAGAGGTTCACTCTTTTTCTTCTTCCTGTTGCTTTTGAGATTTTCCAGTCGATTGACTTCCTGAAATGCATGTAGCATCCAGAAGGCGGAGGAGGAGGAGGAGGAGGCGCAAAATGTCAAATAAAGAAGTCTTCTACAGCAGACGTTTCCGTCCACTGGTACGGGAACGAGGTCAGTCGGGCTAATTTTGCTCCGCAGAGAAATGCCTCTTTACGAATTGAGCGGAAGTGCATTTTATACGGAAAATATGATGAGCAAAGAGAGCGAGAGAGAAGGTAAAAGGCGCCTAATGACCGGAAATTGTCGTCCATGGCGAGAGCGACGTTACATCCTACTAGCGATAATGTCTCCCAATCTCTGTATTTTCCATCTGTTTTAGAGACAGGTGCACAATCCAAAATCTAAAAGTTTTTGACCTGTTCAGGAAAAGATCAGACTGCATAAACGGGAACCCAGTATAATACGCTCAATTTTAGGTGATTTCTTAGCATATACACATCTTTACATTGCTCATTATCCGTGAGGGAGAACGCTGAAAGTACACCAGAGTACGACTGTCGCGCTCAAAGACATTCACCTGGCGCCCGATTAAGTGGACGTATCACCAGCGATTTGAGCACGAATTGCTGTAGGCTGACTTTGGTAGCATCTATCACACACCTTCATCTGATGGCCAGCAAACTTCAGGACGACCAGGGGTGTGCCCGGACGCAGTAGCCGGCAAATCTGAACGTCTCATCCACGCCCGCAGCACACGATCTGGCTGCATTACCATGGACCACGTTTGTGCAAGACTAGTTTGGATCTCATATGTATGAGGAGGTCATGAAGGTTGCATTTAATAAGGAGCCATTGCAGCTCGACTCTCGGTTTACAGAAGGACAGAATAACCCCGCTAGTTTACAGTCCTCCAAGTCACGACTCTTAGCGCGTCGTGACGGATTTAAACGCGTCAAATTTATTGCGCTGAGGAATGTGCTGATGTGTGTTTCCTTACCTTCAGAACCCAAAACTGGCCATTTTCTGTTGTCCAGGGTTGGTTGAATTTGCAGAGCCGGATTCCAACTAGTGGTTAGATCGCTGAGGTCATCGACTTAGATGGTGCATGCAATCTGGGTTTACGACGATGACAAAACTTGAATTTGTTTATGAAGTTAATTCAATTCAATAGACAAATCCTCAAACCAACTTTCAAAAAACTGCGGGGAACGTGGGACTAAACTCATTTTCTGGGTTTTGGGACAATGTTGCTGTAGACAGGGGGAGTGACCCTAATTCATTAAGTGGAGTGCGGTTACATAGAATTCTTCTCTTTTTTCATTGATTTGAATGCAGCCTTCGGGACGTAAACCGTCACCTATAATGCAGGCAATGCTCAATCGCAGACAAAACTTTTTTAAACGTACAACTTTAGTTCTTCCTAAGCGTTGCACCGTCTTGGGACATAGATCTTCCTGAAAAAAAGTAAAACCTTTCCAAATATTGGAATTCTTGATCTGTATATGCGCCTGACTAACAGAGCCAGCCGGCATGAACGCGAAATTGACATAAGCAAAAACACTGACATGTGATCGCACAATGCAAACAAAGTCCAGTGCTTGTATGAGACTCGCTTACTGATCCCTCCAGATTGCACAGCTCAAAAGGGCATCTCAGTCTCATCTGAAGCTCTAGATCTTGGGCTCCTGCAGGCGTCCGCTTAGCGATTACTAACCGGAAACTTACTAACAAAGACTACAGGTACTGAAAGGGCCCACTGGCAGGGTTGTTAAGTAAACGCCACTTTGACAGGACGCATTCCCGATCCCAGCCGACAGATCGCATGCCCCATAAATCATTTGAAGGGGACCTCAGGCGTAGCTTCTGCAACGACTCTCCGAACTCGATTCAAACTTCGCAGGTTGTAATGCCACTGTTTATTGACAGCTAACAAGCCAGAATTATGTCAGGGAAACGCCTGACGACATCAGGGACTACTACCTCATCATTGTGGGAACAGCGTTCTGCAGATGGAGCGTTGTAAATGGAAATAGCTTTTCTCCGAAACAGGGGAGAGGGTGGAAGGTGGAGTAAGCAGAGCATCATGCATGATTTTCTATAACATAAAAGGAACATGCACTGGGTGTCTTGTTTTTTTTCCTTGGTAGAATTTAAACTCAAGTGCGCTAAACGTGGCACTTATGGAAGTCCCATAGTAAACTTCGTTTCGGAAAAGTCGCCAAATCAATTACTTACGTCAAAATAACTGACCTTTCCATGCGACCAACAGCATCATCAAGGTCATAAGCTCCATAAATTAGCACACAACAATTGTGATACATTTTTTGAATTCCTTTAGATAATTTCAAGCTAAAACAAAAAGGCTCCGGATCTTTGTTTAAGAAAAGACGAAGCATGTAGCTTTGCGAAATATCTTACAACCGTGACAGAGAAAAAATAAAGGCGGGTTTACAATCGACTGGAACGTCGGAACAGACGCTACACCAAATTTTTGTGTCAGATCACTAAATATTCGCGCGCCACAGCGTCCCATGGAGCAATTGAAGTCGAACTTGGCTCCCGGAGAATTCACAAGGGTATCGAACATGTTTCACATTTTGATGTTATGCGTGACTTTTTGGAGGATATGGTTCACATGTCTGGACTCTCTGTTCCCCCTCTGATTGCTTTCGCGTGGTAGACTAGCAGCTGCAACAGCTGTCCCAATAACGTACAGCGAGAAATCATACCAACCAAGACGGATGTGGTCGCGAAAACTATGTTCAAACACCCTACTTACGAGGATCTGAGGTTTAAACCACTGTCATTAGCTGGTCTATGGCCTGATAACACACAATTTGAGGCAGGACTCGGCCTCTCTTGTCTGAGTTTGGGCGCATTTAAAGTCCTATGTGGATGCTCTTCACTGATTTAGCGGAATTTCTGGACAGAATACGGACGTTCCATTTTCTCGGAGACTAGTGTAGGTTCGGTCGTAAACAGTAGATAAACCAAAAACAGACGCGTTAGATTCCTTCACATTTACTGACAGGATTTCTCGACTATCAATTACGCGCCGCTCTACGACCACTCCGAATGTTCTAAATCGGATCTCCAGGGCTAGACGCAATTTCAACATTTTGTCTTGTAACCGGGCTTTATCGGTGAATGCCACTCCCCACTTGAGTTGAAGTCATCATCTTTTGAAAATTTAAATATTTCAATTAGAAATGACTTAGTTATGCAGTTATAAGTATCACAAACTGTGCTCCAACCCTTTTTGCTCCAGCACGGTAGAATGCGGAGGCAGGAAGAACAATTCCCGCTTCTCTCTAAAGGAAAATGGGTCATACACCAAGAAATGGAGGCGCTGTTGACGATAAGCACCTCAGACTTAAAATTAAATCCGCCAGGGTGACTAGGATCCCCTCCCACCCACATCGAGTTAACGGAAACTTCCACGAGTTGATGAAGCAGTATGTTGCAATGAGGGCTGATGTAAATAATTATTTCACGACTACCGCTGAGCACCAGTACTAACTAATCTTTGTTCGCCACATAAGTCCATCCATTTTGATCTCGGTCTTGAACCTAGGCATCGCTATCAGAGATCATTTTGCAAGATCATTCCACCGCGGTTGCAAAGTCTTGCCTTGATCGTAGTGAGGCATTTGTCTAACTTTGAGACATAGTCCGCTCTGCATATCAGTGGAATTTGCCTCCCCGACAAGTAGCTTTTAATCATCGGTGGGTTTAAACACAAATCAAGTGGATCTCGAGGGCGTAAACACCGAAGTGTTTGAGAAGTTTGCCTCAAAGTGAACTTTTTTCTCCCTCTCCCTCGCTCAAATGTATTGGTGAGAATTTCGACCAATAACGTAAGTAACTGTGTTGGCTGGGTTGTAAGATATGGCAGCCTGGCTGGGCGAGTGTCGCAACTTCATTACTGCTGTTCCTCCACCATCGGGTGACATCTGACGGTTTGCTCCAATTTACACTCCACAGCCAATTTCAATGAAGTCCACAAATGAGATTTGCTTTGGCTGAAATCTATGAACACCGCTAGAGGATCATTGTTGGGGCCAAAAAAGCGGCAACCCTAGAAAGACTGGGGTGGAATAAAGAGCTTGATAGTTCCGCGCATCCTCCGGACTCACTTATATAGTTATGCATCGGACACTTCTGTTATTAAGCTGAGTACGGGTCTCGTGTCTTTTTGCCAAAAAATCCGTTGGTTAATGCCATCGGAGGGATAAGTTACTATCTTCTTATTAATGAGCATATTTCGTTATCATACTGGATGAGTCTGTATACCCCGAGACGCAGAAATCGACTTACATATTTTGGAAATATTCAGAAAACTTTGGAAAGTGAGCTTCTGGATGAGGCTGAGACAAACGAACAACAGCAAGGAACTGCAAACAATTATAACACAAAAAATTAAAGCGACGAAACTCAAAACATTCTTTGATTGGTAGTCCTCTGTCACTCATATTACACAACTTTCTTGAGGTAGGCACTGATTAAGTAGCAATAATAGAAACCAAAGTGCATGTCAACTGAAAGCGTTTTTCCTATCCAAGATCCTGAACACCAATCAAAAAAATTGGACTTGAGAATTTATAACGGTAGTTTGGTGCTCGATACCGAAGATGTCCACTGTTTGTTCACAGAGTAGTGGGTGCAGAGACAGGAATTGCGTCTCTTTATACCGATCTCATGAAATGTTGGCTGAAATTCTGAAAAGCGTTTTTGATTAGGAAGGATTAATAACGTGGCGTTGTAATGTTAATCATCTTGTGGCATAATCTTATAATATTTAGGACTCTCCAGGATGTTGGCTTTTGAATGCACCTCTTTCCGACCCCTACAGAAACTACGCTCGATAGAAAATTACTACTTAAGTAGCATGCATATTTCGCAATAATTTTCGATGGTCTTATAAATTCAAATATATTTGAAAAGTCAGATTGGCGAACACGTGTTTTCAGTAACTCTTCATCAGGCCAAAACGGTTACAAAGAAGTTTAGGTTATGCGAATTACATGACTTATAAGTGATTCGGGGACAATTAACATCCAGCGTTCCCACGCAACTCGCATGCACAAAAAATATGCTTTCTTTTACTCGTTTTGTACAAAATCACCTCGCGTTCCCAGTTTAGTCGCTAAGGGAGGTTACCTTTTGGTTTTAAATAAGTTTCTGATTATGAGATTTTTAAGACCGCGAGATGTCCATATAAACAGCATCGCACATGACAGTTTTCTAATGCTCCTCACGAAATGTACAACATGGCCCACATCCACTGCAAAATTTTACAAACTCTATATGGTAACTTCTTAAAGACGTAGAGGAATGTATGATTCCCCTTACGGTAGTTTGGCCGTCGTTACCGAAGACGTCCACTGTTTGTTCACAGAGTAGGGGGTGCAGAGACAGGAATTGCGTAACCTCTACTGGCCTCTCTCTCTCTTCCCTCACTCACCTGAGGCTGGTGTTTCAGGACAGAGTCAAGAAGACCGGAGGCGGGATCGGCGCATGTGACTGGCGCGACATGAGCCCGCCACCAACCTCCCCCCCCCCCTCTATGTCATTCGTTATAGTCGCTCAGCCCAGTAACACATGCCAAGCCCTAATCCGGCCCCCG
>CACRXP010001407.1:0-22543 GCA_902702965.1 Spirometra erinaceieuropaei | reverse complement strand
AGTAATCCTCGAAAATCAGTGTAAAACATGTGATACCTAAGCAGCGATCCTCCCTTCAGTGTACGTGACAGGATGTTGAAAGGATTCAAAGCTAAGGGATAATATTTTGCCGTGTATGAATAGGCGTTGCAGCTGCAAATAGACAGGACTTACTGTTCGAAAGGCCATTCAAATAGATCGGGTATTCATTTGTCGATGTGCACATTTTAGATAATCATAAAAAAAAGATGGAAACTGAATCGGAATCGCGTCTGGAATTGGGGACTTAAATCCCACTATAGGACAAGACTTTTAGTTGGCCTTGCACTGAATTCTCGTGTCTTAACCCTAAGCCTAATACTGACTCCAGCCTTAACCGTAGCCCTAGTCCTAATCTCCCTGAGACTTAGCGCAGTGCCATTTGTATTAGGGATGGAGAGGTTTCTAGTCTAGTATCCTACCATTTTTGTTAACTCTGTTGACACAATAAGGACTAGGACGTCACAGCGTATAACCCTTCAGTAGATGACGGATAGAAGGATTCAGGGCTCGAGTTGAACTCCGCTGGCATGATAATAATATGGTCCGTTTTACTTTAGTTTTACCAACTCTCCTCGACACTGAGAACTTCAAATTCTACAGCGGAAAATTCGTTCTTACTCATGTCCGCTCGGAGACTGGTAATCATGGCTCCTGAAAACTTCTCCAGTGAACGTACGATATACATTCTCTCTAAATTAACAGCCGTGGTGACGCCCACTCTTGATAAATTTCTAAAATGGGCTACCTGGGGAAATATGAATCAGCTAGGTTCATAGTAAATGGCCAATGACGGTTGCGACGGCTGCAAGAGGCAGAAATGCACTACCTTACTGTCAGCTTACGAGTGACTAGAAGTTATGCGGAATTTTCCCTGGCCATCTTCAATGAAAAAGAATGCGGTTGGACGAGCTTACAGCTACCCTCCTAGCTACCTTCTAATGTAGGATAGGTGGAATGGGGGTTGTTCGGGTGCGGAGAATTGATGTAGAAAAATTCAGCGTCTGTGTGTCTGCGAAAGCAGACAAATCTACCTTCTGCTCTTTCCTTGTTTAAATGTATTCCTACCCCAACGGGTGACTTTGAAGTGCGCGCACGTACACTTGTTCTTATGCAGACTGCGGTTTGGCACAGAGCCGAAGCATGACTATCCCAGCCTCTAATGCCGTTTTTAATTATAATAATGCCAGGTGGTCTGATGGACTAATTTAGGATTCGAGGAGGGGTAGAAGCTATACTTCGGTTCGTTTGAGAATGTCGCATGCTGCTGTCAGCGGCCACTTCGATGAGCAAACATGGAGAATATACACGGGTTCATCCTTCGACGTATACTATTAATATCCACAGGCTGTTTACGCCAGTCGAACGAGGAGGAGCTAATAAGCCACGAGGTGTTTATGTGAGTAGAAATGTTCAAAGTTGCGTTTAAGTTTACAGGCATTTTTAACATATTAAAACGAAACGTTTTAGATCACTGAATTACCCCACCCCCTGGGGGAACCGATTTCGAAAGCACAGTAAGGAGACGAAACATGCAAATGTTGGGCATAACGTACAACTTGGTAACGAGCAGTGTCCACGGGCTATTAAGGCCAGCCGAACTAGAAGAAACTAATCAGATACGATGTAGCGGTGTTAACAGCATTGTTATTCGAATTTTCTTACACGTTTTCAGGCGTCTTTAGCACATTCAAGCAAAACTATTTTTATCACTACAGGTTTTTGACTAGGTATCGTTTCATTCTGTTCGTGACAGTAAATAAGACCGTAAATTACTAATTACCTGCTCCGCTTTAACAATAATCACTTCGTCCAAAGTTTTCTTAAAAAGCCCACAGCCAGAGGATCACATTCTCCCTAGGGCGAGCTCCACGGATATTTAGAAAAAACGAAGACTTAGGATTCAAGCTTATTAAGACTGCATAAACAAATGAAACAAGCGTGCGCGCTATCTAAAAGTAATAAAAACCTGCTGTAAAAGGCTTTTCTGGAACTGACTCTATCCCGATCAAATGTCCTACACTAAATTATGCTAAACATGTGCCACTGGTTAATTGGATCTGTCGCCCAGTGCGAAGGAAGAGAACCGGGTCATGTGTAAACGTACGAATGTAATCCACTTAATATGATCGGCATTAAACTTAATTTGGCCATGACAACAAGGGCAACCCGTAGTGTGGCGAAGGAACCAGATGGGCTGCGGACCATAAGTTCAGTCAGACGGGTAGGCATTGGTCAAGCGCGCCACCAGGGGTCATTCTACTCGGTCAACCTTGGGAGCTCGTTAATAAGCAGTGCAAAGGCTGCGACTGACAGAGAACGACGGTGAGCCCTTTAAGGGTGGGGAAGGGGGGTGTGAGCAATAGTATTGGCGTCAAACGAGAATTAGGTCCTGTCTACGTGGCCGCGCCGTCAATGTGACACACTTACATAATCTAGATGCCAAGAAAATGTCCAACATTGGTTGAAAAAATTGGCTCGCTAGACGAATTCAACAGTTCAGTACTACATAGATGTTTTGGCAGATTTTGAATAATCTATGTTAACCCAACTGTGAAAAACTTGGCGCCTCGGTGGGATTCGAACCCACGACAGCCAACGCTTTAACCACCTGAGCTACGAGGCCCCGCCGGACGATGCGAGTTTAATCACATTTGGTTCAATCTACCCGCCCAACCCACTGCAAAGTCTGGAATCTACCAAATCTGATACAGTAGGTTGACTGCCCAAGCAAGATTTCCTAAGTAATGCACCTAGAATCCACCAGATGACTACCAGGCTTACCGAGGCGCCGAGTTTTTCACAGTTGGGTCCATATGAATTATTCAAAATCTGCCAAATCATCTATGAATTACGTGAGCCTGATAGACATCTGGTGGATTCTAGGTGAAGTACTTAGGAAATCCTGCCTGGGCAGTCAACCTACTGTATCAGATTTGGTGGATTCCAGACGTTACATTAGGTTGGGCGGGCAACTTGACCTAAATATGATTAAACTCGCGTCGTCCGGCGGGGCCTCGTAGCTCAGGTGGTTAGAGCGTTGGCTGTACTGAAGCCTTCTGCTTACTGTCTTGGGTTCGAATCCCACCGAGACGCCGAGTTTTCCACAGTTGGGTTAATATGATTTCAGTACTGATAGCACAGGTACTAGTTAAAAGTCCAGACACGTGTTTCGCCGATATTCTGCCGCTGCAGGGCACAGATGCGAGGGGTTCGACCCATCAGTGGGTCCCCCAGCATTCTTCGTGTGTTTTCTGGTAGACACTCCAGTTTAGAAATCGTTGCTTTTTAGTTTCTCCAGAAATTAACGTCTGATTTTGAGTAAACCAGTTTGGACTAAGGTCCATAGGCGCAGACCGAGATTTTGTACGAACACTTGGGCCGAGTCCATCAGGCACTGCCGGATAACCGCGTAATATTCATTAAACTAACAACAGGGAGCTAGCATGATATACCAGTATGATACCCCGTAACTCAAACATATACGCACCACTAGCTGCCTGTTGGCAGTTTACTGAATATTAAGCGTTTATTCTGCTGTGGCTGATTTATTTTGACTCAAATATTCATCAAATTTCGGTTCGCACCTGTAACTCTTAACTCAGACTGATTTATTTCAATGGTAGGGGGGCGCTCACCGATCGTTCATACGGAACTCACTCGTTCCGTTGTGGCTTAAGGGCTCTCTCTCGAGCCCAACCAGCAGCCGCACAGCGGCGCATGATAGATAGGCAGAATGGCATTACCGACAAAGACAAGGGAGACTGGAATGGCCATTTCTGGCTTATTAGCCGTCGTCAGCCAGCCAGAAATGGCCATTCCAGTCTCCCTTGTCTTTGTCGGTAATGCCATTCTGCCTGATTTATTTCAAGTTAGTGGTTGATTTCTGAAGAAACTAAAAACAACTCAAATTTAGGGCAGTCCTAGGTCAGTAGTTCTACACCGAAGTGCGAAGAGGAGTGTGTGCCAGTGAACCAGTACAACAAACCAGGGCAGATGATTTGGCTGAAAGAATGGGTCATGTGAATATCTAAGCAGTTAATCATCTTAGTGGGAAATGTGACACGATATTCAGTCAAAAGTGCGCGACAAGAAGGCGAGGGTTGATACTGCAAGCAATGAACAAAGAAAGTCGATAGATCTAACTGCCCTTTTCACGAATGGCATTGAAGATGACATTCGTAATGCCGGTGAGACAAGACTCCTTATCGCAGGGCCCTGCAGACGTGTGATACTGTTGGATTCGAAAAAATCAGTGGATTTTGTACTCGTTTTTTTGTTTCACAAACATGTCCGGCAACGATGAGTGGACATTATCAGTTATTGACACAAATGTTCAGCCTTACTACTTCAGGACGTATAAAATGGACAGTTTTCCCATTCTGTACTATGTTAGCAAAAGTACATGAAAGAGTTCTGTCACTTCTAGGAACTGACTGTTACGTAGGAATCGAATTAAAGGGTACCCGAACATTTCTCTCCCTATTTATTTATTTTCAACTTTGGTGCTCAGAGCTATTTCCAAAGCGTAATAATGAAACAATTATTGAACTCAGTCTTATCTTGGTGTTTTCGGTCTTTTCGGTGGCTCAAGAGTCATGACAAGGACACATAATACAATAAATTGTGAAAAATAAAAGACATGTGGAACTTTAGAACGACAGAAGTCAGGAGAGATCTTGTTATTTCCGTACATCTGGGAGACGCATCCTCGTCTTCATTGCCCTCAAAAGATTCGGTTAAGATGTTTTCCTCTTTATGCCACATCCTTGACATCGTCGATGAGTATACAAATCATTAAAACTCTGAAACACAATACTGTGTTAGGCTAACCAATTGCATTCTTGATGAAATTAAACAAAGCCTGACAAATTCCTTATCAACAGCCAACGAAGTCAGCCCTTCACAATGAAGACATTTTGAAGTGGATTGTTTGCAATAAATAAACAATAAAGTCATATCCGTTGCAATTTTAGGAATGTCGAATTTGAAACAAAGATCAACGAAAGACGGGTTTAAAGCTAAAAAGGCAACTAAGAAGATCCTTCGGGCACTGACTACGGGTAGACCAGGTTGAGCGATGGAATCGTCGGACAAATCTTTCTAAATCACCTAGGCCAATAAAGAGATCATTGACACGGCAAGAATAACGCGCATGAAAAAAGCACATGGTTAGCAGGGATTTCAAGAAATGA
This sequence comes from Spirometra erinaceieuropaei, assembly GCA_902702965.1. Lineage (NCBI taxonomy): Eukaryota > Metazoa > Platyhelminthes > Cestoda > Diphyllobothriidea > Diphyllobothriidae > Spirometra > Spirometra erinaceieuropaei. Next base: position 17,330 of record CACRXP010001407.1, on the reverse strand, counting down.
ATTACCGAACCATCATGCTATTTAATGCATGAAAACAACCTTTATGCCTACAAAAGATATATGCGGGCACTTTATTCATTTACAATCTACAAAAGATAGCATGCCAGAGTGGACTTTATAGTCTAGTACTACACGTGTTTTAAATTTCTTTAGGGCGGATTTTAGCACAACGTATAGTGCATTTCATCGTCTAATCAAAATTGATTTTCCTACCTGAACGACATGAAAAATCAGTTCACGTCTTAGTTTTTTTAAAATGAACTTTGTGTAATTGCGCCGTCCTCTAATCAGACTAAAACTTGTTGGCCCGGTGTGGCTCGACCAACCGAATTAACTTTAACCTTAGGACCGTCAACTGGTGTAAACTTCAGTAAGGAATGTTTCACCAGTCAAATACCGCGTATTGCAAGGACTGTAGGAAAGCAGTTAACAATCGTGCTTTGGTGTAAACAACATTTGTAAAAAATTGGGTCTGCGGTGAGGTTTCAAGAGGTTGGCTGTGTGCTCAAAGCCAATTTCACGATTGCTCCCTTCTAGTCGTTCTGGCGGGCAAAATTGCGTTTTGCATAGACGTCTCGCCGTCCCTTTACGAACATTCGCACAGTGTTTTTGGGTTCTTTTGAACGACCATGAGATGCAAATGAAACGTGCGGCCTCATTCGACGTATCCGACTCAAATAAACTAGACTGCCAGCTGATTGGATGCGTGTTAAACTGCGCGCACGGGGACGTGTGCACCTGTTGGCGTCAGGGTTGCGGTTTTGCGCGCCAGCCACTTAACAGCCAACCATCTGACAAATGACACCGGCGTTCACCAACCATTGGCTGATGACGACTAACTAGCCAGAATGTCCTCTCCCCCGTGCCTCCTAGACTTTATGATAACTATTCTCAATGACCTGACAGCCTACTGTGTTTTCGTAAAGCATTCCAAGCCTCCAGAAACTATTCACGCAGACCGAAAAAGTAAGAAGCATTCTGCACTGCTCAGTCATAAAACAGCAGAAAATTCTGCCTGTGGAAGAAGTAAAATAATATAATTCGTTCCAGACAACTGTAGAGAGTAATTTCCCGCCTCTTTCTGTTGTAGCTGTTCAGAGGCCTACGCAGCATTTCAATCAGGAAATCTCGTTTTGGCTGTGTGCGGTCGGGTAGTTCGTCCGAACGGTGCAACTGCTGGAAGGAATATGAAACAGTAGTGTTTTAAACTACAATTCGGGATGTCGAAATTGGTGGTACTTTTCGAAACGCCTTGCTAGCATCTGACTATGCGGTTGTCTAAGGTTAAAAATGTTTAGGTGGCATCCATGATTGAGGAAAAAACATGGAAGATAATCAACGCACAATCTAAAATAGTCATGAAAATTGTCACAACCCGTAACTGGTTCACTTGCATTTTCCGATCAAGAACGGCGTGTACAAGGTAAACCGTTATTCAACATTAAGATAAAATTCCACAGGGAAATTTATAAACAACCAGACTTTACCTCTGATTGTGAGGTATTGACGTTTTTCAGGAGGGCAATATTTTCTACTGCTTTCCCCTAGAAAACTGGGTAAGAATTAGCACTGGGTATGCTTTCATGTAGAGTTCCTTTGGGTTGCCACGCCCCTTGATCCAGTTAATGCGTCAACTATGAAGCTATGCGAACTTACTCCTTTTTAAGTTATCCTTAGAATAACGGCCTTGGATAGGTTGTTTTCCCGGACTTTTTAAGGCCGTGCTTCCTTGGAAAACTGATTGACGCGTTCCGGTACCTAGACCTAAGCAAACGGGATATCAGCAACCTCACGTTAACTGCAGGTGAACAGGCTTATCTTTCAAGAATCATCCGCTCTGGCTATGTTCTCAAAGTGAATTGCGAGAGACCCTTGCAACTTTCTTTATTTCGCACTTTGTTTTTTCTCCCGAAAATCAGTCACTGTCACCAATAATGATACTGTGGTGTCAACTATAATAATTTCAGTTGTAGTTATACCATCTTCTTGTAAACACAAGTTGTGCAGTGCGACCAACTAAACTAGTAATGACCGGATTTCGGGTAGACGGAAACACGGAAGAGCTATTCGAGGTACCGTCTTGTTGGTTAAAAATAACGATTTTCTTAAGGGGAGCGGAAATACCGAAAACGTGAAGATTCGTGTAAAATGGGCAAGCGCAAGTTTTTAAAATACTCAGGATCTGCTTTCTCACACACCTCTTCACCAGACTTACGTGGACAAAAAATCGGTTTTCGGGAGCAGCAAGTTTTGTTTAGTAAAACCCTCAAGTTTTCCTCGCTCTTCTCTCATAAAAACAGACGCATGGATGCGCAGACTTAGGCCAGGGCAACTATTAACATAGAAAATTGCTCCAATGTGAGGTAACGTTCAAGTTTGCAAATATATTGAATGATTAGATTATTAATAATCACCTTCTTCTCAAAAAAGAAGTTTCACGCAAAGGGCTTAGGGAATACGTAAAATATGCAGTGATTTAGGTAACTCGAACTAATCGTTTCCATTTTTTGCTATCATGTTTTACTATTTAGGTCACATATAGCGGGAAGTGACTGGTAGACATTTCGGACAGCAAGATCTGCTTGCCATTTTTAAAAAGTCAAATCATGTTTTGTTTAAAAGTTGGCACACTGGATTGTTTTTTCGGCTTTCTTTCATGCTCTGCGGGCCTATATCTGTATCGTCTAACGATGATTACACCTGTATCGACGTTAATCTATGCATTTCCCATTGTCCCCCAACTATCTTTCATACACACGCCAGATGGTTCAACTAAAAACACGTTGCCTGAAGTTGACTGAGGTTACATTTCTGATTAGCGTGCAACATAATCTGTATGCTGTGATGCTGACCCTTGAATGGGCATACCTCCAGTCCCTTCCAAAATGATACTCGTTAAGTAAACTACTTAGGCAGTACGAATTTATCCATTGACATTCGGTCCCTCTTTAAATCCAGACATGTATTTTGTGAACTCTTCATAGAAACATGCTTTCTTGTGCCCCTCGTTTTAGTAGTGTACGTCATTTTCATCGTTTTTTCTTGAGAAAGGTGCATCTGCTGGTTTTGGAAAAGTTTACCAATTTCCGAATAATATTAACCCATAATTGTCGCTGTACTTGCCTTTATATTTCAAAACTTATGGACTGTAAACTTTCCATCCAGAAACAGACATGCATTCCCCGATGTCATTGGGTAGACGCCATCTAGCGTCCATATAACTTCGCTATAATTATCAGTCAACTTCTATGTTCCAAAAACAGCATAAATAAACGTGTGAGTTGGATGCTACTTAGATGGACCTTTCGGACTTTTAAAACCTATCCTAGTTACAAACCTTTTTAGAACCGAAGGATGTGTTTTCCGCAAGTAAACCCTTCGGAAAATTCGTGATTTGCGAAAAAAGAAATACGAACACTGTTGCGAAGAATAAGAACATGTGCTCAACAGAAATCATTTCGTCCGAGTTTTTAGACCTGTACAAGAGCCCACCTCGCTGGACGAATGGTGACTAACCAGATCAACAAAAACAGCATCGGCCAACTTATTTGCATTGCCCAAAATCCGCATGTGGTAGTTCGTCCTCCTAGTCGTCGGCGCGACCTCTTACCTGAGCTGTCTTCAGTTCGCCTCAGGCTCCGGTCAGTCGGTGGTTTGGGCCGCTAGAGACTTGGTATCGACGTAACGAGAGCTTGAGGTCAATCGACGCTGCGCCATTTTCCGATTGGCTGTGGGCTAACAAGGCCCAAGAGCGCACGCACGCCTGGCACCGGGGCCAACGACCTCAACGGCTGACACTCGCCTGGAGAGACGACTTGCTACCACAGCCTGCTTGACTGCATATAAGCACTCTTCCAGCAGAAAAAGCTTGTCTAAATAACTGTCTTCTCTGACCTGGTGCATGGGGCTGTTCGATATTTCAACCTGTATATTTCGACAATCAAACCACCCTGTAGACTAGCAAGTCCTGCTGACCCGCCTTATTGGGGGAAGTTCTCAAAAACTGGCGAATAAGCATGCCTACGTTTTTCTCTGAACGGTATATGGGCTTCTTGAAAGAGGTATGAGCACAGTAGGTGACATATATCGGAATTAATTAACTGAAATTCTGAACTATGATCTGGATAAAAAGGTGATTCAGTAGGTCTTGTACCACCGGATATGAGCAGAATGGCATTACCGACAAAGACAAGAGAGACTGCAATGGCCATTTCCGGCTCATTAGCTGTTGTTAGCCAGTCATACCCAATTCCGAAGTGTGTAACACCTGGGGTTCGAACCCGCGACCTGTTGGTTAAAAGTCCAACGTCTCTAACCACTGGGCCAGGGGCTCGTTGTCATGTCGGTTTTCGATCGGGAATATACAATGCTAGAGGGGCACTCACCGATTGTTCTTACGGAACTCACTCGTTCCATTGTGCCTTACCGAGTCTCTCTGCAGCCTAACCAGCAGCCACACAGCGGCGCATGATATAGGCAGAATGCCATTACCGACAAAAACAAGGGAGACTGGAATGGTCGCTTCTGGCTTATTAGCCGTCGTGGGCCAGTCATACCCAACACCGAAGTGTGGATCAGTGAGCGCCCCTCTACCATTGTATATTCCCGATGGAAAACCGACATGAAAATGAGCCCCTGGCCCAGTGGTTAGAGGCGTTGGACATTTAACCAACAGGTCGCGGGATCGAGCCGCAGGTGTTCCACATTTGGGGATTGGGTATGACTGGCTGACGACAGCTGGTGAGCCAGAAAGGGCCATTGCAGTCTCCCTTGCCTTTTTCGGTAATGACATTCTACTTATATCATGCGCCGCTGTACGGTTGCTGGTTGGACTCGAGAGAGAGTCAATAAGGCAGAAAGGAACTTGTGAATTCCGTAAAAACGCTCAGTGAACGCCCCTCTACCACCATTGACTATCCTGAAGCGAAATCTCATTCCATTTCCGACACGCAAGAACGCTGGGTTATGAAAGACCGACTTCCCGACCGCCAGCAAAATTCTACTCGCTAAGAGGGGACTACCCATGCAGTAGGCATTATTTCGTTGATTTTCGAGGTCCTAGTAAGTAAAGATATACTTTATAAAGACAGGCTCACAAACATTTTTCCTTTTACCCATTTCGTTTTGAATTTTATCTTTACATTTTATATCCGGAGAAAAGCTATTTTTTGGTTTCGAAAGTTTTTAATTCCCAAAGAAATTCAAACCCTTGAAGAAGCAAATCCAAAGAAGACTTGATTCTGTACAGAATTGGTGCAGGAAGGGATATTCTTCTGCCTGCTTCTATTCAGTATGCTTGGATGTACAAGGACATCGAGAAGTGACAAATAAATCATGTCTGAGTTGTCCTTTTTCGGCCAGTAAGATCTTTGTAGGGGACAGGGAGACGGAAAAATAGTTGCGTTTGCTCCAGAATAATTAACAGCCCAAGACCTCCTAAGTATCCCTTCCAAATCCAGATTATATTTCAGAACTTCATCCGATTAATCGTTAGATACGCCACCTACTGTATGTATGCTTTTCTTGCTAACACTATCAGGAAATAACTGAAATGTTTTCCAGGTTTTGCGACGACCGTAATTTTGACTGATCGTCTACTTTTTCGTTGTTCTGTGCAGTTGGTTTTACCGCTACATGCTTTCACTAAAACAAGTGCGCACGTCAATTTTTGCGCAGATTCCTATGGACACACTGATTCAGCACTGTAACAAGCACGCACTACATTTCCGAGGTAACTGAAGTATAACACGATACTTGAACACAACCCAACTGTGTTCAGACTGCCTGTTTCTTAAAACAAACGGTCTTTAGTTGGACCAGGCTTGTTGTCCTTGCACTTTCTTTCATTTTTTCTTCAGTTAGTGAGACGGCTTGGAAATGCGAACGTGGAAGCGAGGACTTATGCGTTAAGTAGCTGGCCTATCCCAGGAAATGCTAACCGAATTTAAAGATGCGCTTTTCATTTAATAGGATTATTTAGGTGAGATTGTAACAATGATTATTGGGCAACATAACCTCAAGATATTTCAATCACGGCAGGATTCCGACTTTTCCGTAAAATTCAGTCCGGCCGTCTGCAAAAACCACTCTCGGGCAAAAATGGCTGCATAAGTAACATGCATTTTTCCCCTGATTTCCAATGTTTCTTTTAAATTCAAATACATTTTTTTGGGAATCACACGTAAAAAGATTCACTCTTCGACTCAAATGGCAGCAAATTACGTTTCGTACAAATATTATATTAAAAATAGTACTTTGAGTTTTAATCAGAATTTGTAGTTTCCGACTAATTTTGAAACCGATCAGCAGTTTTATTTGCGTGGGAGTTTCAAAGCTGCTTACTACTTGCTTTCCGTGTAGGGGGAATTACACACTTCTCCAAACTATTATGAAGACGTCGTATGGGGCTGCTAAAATTTTGTAGTGGATGTAGCCCTGTTATAGGTCTGATAAGAAAAACGAATAAACAGTCAAATACGACCCCATACGAATGTCTATTTTGCCGTTTCGAACTTTCCATAATAACAAACTTTGTTAGGGCCGAAAGTATATAATTTCGAAAAGACTCTGTTTGCTGTAAAATGAGGCCGAGAAAAAAAATATATGAAACAAATGACATACTTTGTTAACATGCGACTGAAATATGTCTGCCACCAGGGCAACTGGGGGAACTACTACAGATATGCACGAGGAATGCACAGTTCCTGTTCAACGGACTGCTATATAGACAGATCGACAGATCACCTGGTCGTCCTCAGACACGAAGCAAGTCTGCAAAATCGCTAAAATTTAAGCACGTACAAAAAGCGATTTAAGTCGCTGTGAGTCATTTTATTGAGGAAATAAGCGTACGCCATTGAGCCCCTATTCATATCCGAAAATAACAACATAATCAACTTTTGTATCAGTAATTTCGTTAGTCGTAAACACACTGGCATATGTGAGCCAGGCACAAACTACCGCCAGTGACACAATCTTGTTTATATGTACAGTAGTTTCTCAGCAAATGGTTATCTGTTTTCTGTTAAACTGCTGCAGCAGTGTTTGAAAGGAAAACTGTGTCAGGGAGTCTGTTGCAATCTCCTGCGACCCTCTGCGAGAAGACGTTCCGTCGGACGTCCTTACGGACCAACTTTTTTCAATCCTGCCAATCAGCCTTTGCTATGATTTGGCACCACGTGCTGACTGATTACCGCCTTTTTCATGTTTCCTTAAGATTGTTCTACATGGTATCTAGTTTGAAATGCCGATTGATGCATGGGTTGCCAGTTTAAGCACATGTATTCTTTAAAAGAATTTGTGCGCTAACAGTTGTCCTTGTGGCAGCCCGCTCCCTTGATCCCCGTCGCTTTGTAGCGCTCCCCTTCTGTCAACCTCACATCCCCTGTCGATTCGCCGTCGAAGCTGCGCGAGGCTTGGCACTAGCGTCGTGAGAGTTCGAATCCAGTTGACCCTACTTCTTGGCTGGCTGGCTGGCCGTGGGCGAGCATAACTCAGACAGAGCGAAGGCGCACACATGTACTCTGAGGGCTAGGACTCTTAACGACGGACTGTGGCACATATGTGCCTGAAGAGATAGCTTGAGGCGGCTGATTTGTGTGTATCCTGTACGCTCTTTCACATCAGTACGTTTTGTCCAACCTAATCCGCCCCCCGCCCTATGATTTAAGCATCTTCGTGTCATCGACCACTGCTCAGTTTCGCGCCTGCTCCTACTTTCGACAGACGGTGACCCCGACGTGGTCTAAACACAGTCACATTCTTCAGGCGTCAAGGTGAGCAGCAACAGATATGTACGAGTTAGCATCAAAAGTAAAAAAGGTCATGATCTATTGTTTCTTGAATGTATGCAATCGCATTAGAACATTAAGAACTTGTTACACAAGGCGCCAAACGACATCGAAATTACGACCTCGTCAGGCATTATTCTACGCTGGCTTACTTTCCTTTTAAAAGCTCCTACAGATTTTGTCATAATGATGCCCGCAGGGAAGCCTTTCCACAATTCAGTCACTCTGTTAAAGAACTGGAAATTCCGTGCGTTCTTCGTGATCTTATTCAAGCGTAGAATGAGAGGTTATCTTCGCATGTCCGTTCTGGTGGTTAGCTTGAAAAAGACTCCAGGTACAAGACAGCAGACCTGGCCGCAAGAGCATATTCGCTTTCCCTCATAAAGATGGACTTCAAAAATCATGAAACGTAATATGGTTTTCTTTACTCTTCACTTATTTCTAGGGCTTCACTGGTCTTCAATAGCAGGGTGAGATCTCTTTTGCACATGCTCCTTTTTATGCAGCCGTATAATTACTTCGGCATTTATGTCATGTTCTGAGGACAGGTTTCTTAACTAGGTCCCTCAGCGCTTTGCATGCACATGTCGACACAGGTTTCCTATCAATGGGAGATTTTCCCAACAACCTTCTTTTTTTCTCACTTTTTTATCAATGCCTGTGTTAGCCACTGGAGTCTGTTGTTCAGCCTCTTCAGTGTAGTGAAGCAGTAGTTTTGCAGGAGAATGTGCAATAACCCACCGGACCGCCGCAAGTTCTCTGTCAAATTTCCAGAAAACGCGGATTCTTAGTTCATGCGTTTTACTTCGGCCTTCATTTGGTCGAAATAACAACACCAGATGCTTCTTATAACAACGACAGTCTGCTCGGTTGAGGAAAAGTGGAATATTGTCAGAGCAGTACAACGGGGTTGTTTCGACCTAGGGGAGGCAGACTTCTCACTTCGTCAGTACTCCCCAACAATCTCGAGAACGTAAAATCCAGGCTGTTTGACTGTTCTCCCTCACATGCTCTCGTGGGAAACATGACGGCTGTGTGAGAAATAGCCTGAACGTCACGTCCAATGGACATCGGACGAGGGTTAGCGTTGGACTTCGTGACTAAACTGAATTCCAGTCGGTGAGTGGAGCAGTAAAGTCATCCACGAGCAAGACGTCGGGCCAAGTGGCAAATTTTTGCAGCCCCCCTAACAGACGAAGATCAGCTTCAGGTTCACCACTTTGTGGTCGACATAAAGTCGGGACTTTAATGTTCTATGATTTGTTATTTTCCTCATATTTTTTCAGTAGATGCCAGTACTGCTCTAAAATTAGTATGTTCAAACTTCCTAATACAACAAACCTCGGACTTTGCATCCCAAAATCTCTTTGACGACCAGATAGGACAAGCATTTACAATGAAAGTTTGAGGACTGTGATCACTTTCAGTAATCAGAAGAATTGATACGGCATTCTTCGACCTACTTTTGATCGGTCTAGACAATAGGTAATTAAGTTTTCACGAAACCATGTTAGAACGTCAGCGATCGAAGGGGTTGACATGATCCTATAAATCAAGGCATCTTTAGCAGCTATGTGTTCATTGCAAGTCCCCACAAACGCGTTTTGTCAGATAACTGTCGAAATGAACACCAGCATAGACATTTAAACAACATATGACTATCCGTCATTTTGAACCTAACGATATAAATTCGGACGTTTGCGCAAACTACACGAGCGTTCTTAGGTATTGCTATGGGTCTTCCGTGATAAATTCTTGGTTCCTTTCAAAAGATAATTTAGGTTTGCCGTTGCCGTTGTCGATGTGGCGCACCAATATAGCCAGAACTCGGGGAAAGCCAGGTCATAATCATGCATACATTATTTGTCTTGAGTTCCGACAAAAATATTCTTGGAGATGTACAACCCCGAACGAAAAAGACAAAGTAACTTTATAACGAAAAAATTAAAATAAGGCAGCATTTAAAGTTTCTTTCGACACGTTAAACTGGTGGACTAGTATATTTTGCCGAAACGAATTTGGCTTTAGTATTTTTATGCATGCTAACCTCATTGCAGCCGTCATTACAGGAACAACATCTTGTGTTCGGTAAGACTAATCACAAATTCCGGTTTTACCACGATATTATTAAAAAAACTTATGTCATAGACAATAATTGCGAAACTCTTCGATATCTTAAATATTATTTTAATCAAAGAGCCTTCGGGATTCGAGGCCAGATCCCGACCAGTTCAGATCGTGATGTTCGAAATCCCCTGAAACATCAGTAGTTCACGCACGAAGTCGTACCTAAATTCTGCAGAAGAAGACAGAATGTCAGACTACGTCAGGTAAAAGGATGGACCAAATTTTTAAAAAACCGTCACAAATACGGAAACTACCTTTTGAAAAACTACAGACGCTCGTGAAAGTTACTAATGTACCTAAGATAGCATGCATTTTCAAAGTTTAAAATTATGCTTAATCTTAATAGAAATTATCTTTGTGCTGTAAGCAAACATAAAGTTGGATGCGTTTAAATGTATAAAATAGAGACGCTATTTCGTACGCACTTTTTTAAAATCCCCGTTGGTTGAGAGGTTCGTTTGTCACCCACGAAATCTTGTTTTCCATTGACTCCTATTTTGTTGGTCTTCGGTGCCAAATCAAACCTGATAGTTTGCATTTTCATTTTGATTCCATTCCGTTACTCCGGTATTCGGAAAACTATCATAATAGTAATTTATTAGAATTCGAAATTTTGCTTTTTTGGAATATCTTCATTTTCATCAGATATTTATGCGTTTTTGTCGGCACATTATTAAAACTCGGCATTTCATTTTTAACTAAGGGCGTGTTCTGGTGTTTCTCCCCGAAATCGGTTTTTCTAAGCAGGATAGGACTTAAGTGTGGAGAATTTTCAAGAGTTCACAGTCTTATTCTAGTCGGAAGTGCTTGAATGATTTGCAGACTCTTTATTTATGTAGGTTTTTAAGTTCTAGATCTTTGTTCCACTGACTTCCGCATGCTTGAACTTTGGCTCTCATTTTGGTCTTGTTCTTGATAGTTGCCCTAGACGCCCTAGGTCTGTGTAAGTCAACAAGCTCAAAAGCTTATTTGATAACTTACCCGACTAGCTCTTGTGTATTGCAATGAGTAACTACTTTGGAGACGAAAAATACCTTAACTGCGAATTGTACCCTATATTGCGATCCTGCAAACATGCCCATATTAAACTTTTTAGCAATATTATCGTCAATTTTCATTCAGCTATTGATGCCAAGGGCATAAGTGGAGTTAACTTTCTCTAGACTTTAGATGACGAGATGGGGCAGAGTGTGGCCTTTAATTAACCGATCAACCAGTAACCTGTGGTCAGCTGTAGGTACAGAGTAGATATTACCTTGAAATCCGAAAGCCTCTGAATTTATTGGCAGTATTCATCCGGAATGTATACGGTTTCGAAGACGCGAGCTAAGCATCAATTTGTAATGGGCGACAGATAAAGAAATGCAGTCAGCAGCGACAACCCGCGTTTTACAATGCGAGAATTTATATTATTCAAACGCAGGTGCAAAAACGCAGAGGACGGGCGGAAGGAATATGGTTTGGAAGAAATAAATGTGAAGGAAAGATTACCAAACAACTTTAAAAGTAAATAACCAATTTTTCGACTTGCATGCGCATTTATGCACACAGGTGCACACCTGGAAGTCGCGGTGTACGATGCGAGCTTCCGTATTTTGTATTGACATTCGGTACCTTTAGCTTTTCACTCCAGGCTTTCGTTTTAATTCCAACAAGAAATCAGCTCGCTTCTTCAAACATTGGCACGATGGATGATTACCACTTTCCCAGGTAATCCATTTCAGGGATTGGTGTGCCGTTTGAAAACCCTCTGCAAATTCCGACAAGCCTGCATAGTTTTAACGGCTGTCGAGGTAACTTGAAACATTGCGGAATGTCTGCGAAAAGCTAATAAATTTAAGACTTCGTACGCTCCGTTACCTACTTTGTGCGCTTCAATGAAGTCCGCACTTTGTCTAGACTCAAATTTCTATTGATTGCACAAGCTGTTTCGGAAATTTGGGGGTATGGATACCACATAGAGGCTCAGTTTTCAAGGTGCGACTGAGCTGTTATATGCCCGGTCTTCCATGACAGCCAAGCACGATTCACCAAAACGCAGATACCTCGTTAACTACGAGGCTTATTATTGATAACTAGTTATTTTTCTATTAAGTTATTTTGGAGGACCCAATTGCTACATATGTGTTTTTACTTGTTAATGATTCCATCTCCTCTACACAGACCACTGCGTTTTTCTAACACGAGATCGAGCCCTGTAGAGTTTTTTTAATCTGCCAGAACTCGATATAATCTTGTTCATAATGATATAATACACTATATTGCTGCATTCTGTTTTTGAAAAAACGACCCTTCAGTCTTGTACAGTAAAAACTTTCCTACTTATCGACTGTTCATTTAACGTCGCTGGTGACTTATACCTCCGAATAAGCTCGCTCGCCTCTTACAATAAGTCATTTGTTGGAGGATTTAACATTATTGGACCTTTTTCTTCACGTATTAAGCTTATGCTGCTCTCATTCGGAGAAAGTCTAAACAGCCCCTCTAAGAGATTTACGATATACGTGTTAATTGTCACTTTATGCTCTTAGTACTTTCGTGTCTTACATTCCGTTTATACCTGCACTCTATATTAAAGTATAAAATCCGGTACCAGTAGACTGTGTGCCAATTTCTTGAGAGCAATAACGAATCAGTAATTTTTCGCCAATCCCTTCATTTCTAAGCTAATCGAACTGTCTCAACTACGGTCATTTTCAAGCTCACAAACGTCCTCTTTTGATATTATGAGCCGTCTGTTGACTGAGATTTGGATATTTATGTGCTTCTGACGGTTCAGGGCAGAGAAATCTTTCTGTAACCAACCATACCATATGTTACCCAAAGTGACTTAGTCTGGGAAGACCTACTTTCCAGTTTTAGGACTGTAAAACAGTGAGAGTAATTCGTATGTTATTTAAAATCGAGCTCGTAATTTTCTGTTGGCCAGAGAAATTTATGAAAATAAGACGGATAGGCTCAAAGTTCATCAAAACCCTTTTATTACGATATGGGAATGTGAATCTCGCGTTGCCCGAGGCACTATCCAATTAAGACCCCAGTCCGTAATAACAATCCAACTCCGTCGCTGTGAACGTTCTGGATAATGAGAGTCACCTCTTGGTTTCCGTTTGTGGACTCGATAGTGAACATAAGATCTGTTAAAATATGGAACGATATTGTTCACAATATTTGTTGTAAAATTTCTTCCAGAATGCCGTGGACCTTTCCTGCTGGGTGAGTCTTTTTGTCCGAACAGGCCTTCGCATGTTTATTACGGAATACGCACGCACGCGTTTGATTTTAATCCCGCCTCCATCTCCTTTAGACGTGTCTAATTTGGCGGATTTTGGCCTTATCCGCTAAATATACAGTTCTTTTGGCCCATCTCATTGTGCAACTTTTTTCCTCTTTGCGCCTAAGGTTAACCTGAGAAAAAATGCCAACCAAAGAATAGTCAAACTTATTAAAACGTCAGAGGAAGGAATTGATCGTTTGGAAACTGACGTCAATAGCAGTTGCTTAAGTATAGTTCTTCCCGGTTGATCCATAACTTTTGCGCATGATTTATTTGCCTGCGGGTGTTTTATCCATCTTCCAACTGAGTGGATTTTTGGACCTTCCTTGTCAGGTCATATTGCTGTCTTTATTTATTCACCAGCATTTATTTTTTCACCCACAGCGTTCGGCACTTTCTATTATAACAGGTTTTACATAATAGACCTCATTTTCTGGGTATTTTCTGGGCATTATTTTTCCGTATTTAACCTCAACATTGTATACGTCCTCAAATAGCATTAGAAGTAGGTGTTATGACGAATTTCCCACTCCAAAACCTACGCCAGTTTCCGATAAGGAAGCTTATTACGACTTTAAGTACATTCTGTTGGGAAGTGTTTCTGTATATCTTGTACCCAAGAAGTTCTGATGACGATGCTGTGAAGTCTTCAAGGAACAACTGAAGTTCATGTTGAACCGGTTCGTCCATCACTATACCTGTTTCCCAGACGGTACGACAAACTGGCTTTATTTTTAAATGTACGGAGCTTCGATAACCTTGCCTATCATGTCTCGGTTCGTCCGAGCCGGCTATAAGGTCCACTCCATCCACCCCGCAGAACGCTGGGTGGGGAATGGCGCGACAATGGTGAGTTTTTAAATTGAGAGTACAACAACGTATGGCTTGATTTATCGCCACGGCTACGCCGTCGGTGGCATGACAGGTGACTCATCGCCCCCTAGTTCGGGTTTTTTCGGTTAAGCCAGGAGAGAAGGGGGACACTGCTTTGTCTGCTCTCCCTAGCCAGCGTCGCGTCCACACGGCGTCGCCCACGGCAGCTGCCAGTGGCAGTAACCAACTGGCTCACATCCGTTCAGCTAACGTTCGTCTGCCTCACGCACGCACCGATTAAACCGGGACCTCTCAGGCGGACCCGGGATCCCTGTGCGATCTCAATGTGGGATAGTTTTCGTGCACGTGCTCCTCCCCATACCACTTAACTGCTAGGACGATCTTAGTAATCTTTCTCGGCAAAGCGGCAGATCTTCTTTAACCGTGAGTAGCATTCTTCACCTCCTTGCACTTTATAACTTGGCCACCGGAAAATTCATTGAGCTAACCATTTAACAAAGTACCTCAAACCTGCGAAAGGTGAACTTTTGTATGCACCTGACCCTTTCTGTGAAATGTCAGCCATGAGTGAGCTAACCGTGCAGAAAACGTTTTCGCGTTATATTTCAAGTTGGCTGTGTCAGTGTATTCTTCAACCGCTGTGTTATTGCCGCTGGAAATAGCAATTCTTCCTCTGGTTATCTTCATGTGCTGCACCCTGCAGAGTGGAGTAGGCCCTGACTGCCAATATCTTCAAGTACGACGACGAAAAGTCGTCATTGAATGACCCCGTGTCTTGTTGTCGGCAGAATTGTACTAGTCGACTTTTTCTGCATTTTGGGTCGAAAGAGGGGATAAAGTAGCAGCATCTTCTTGACGCACAGGCTGTTTTTTTGGCTTCCTCTTGAAGGGAGGATCCAGCCTACCAATCTTATTGCAATTTACCCAGTTTTCTCGGTCTTCGGTTCTTTCGGAATTTCGTACATCTCTCCTGTCAAAAGGCACCACAAGCCCTCTCTTGGTCCCTCGTCTTTGTTGGTAGTACCTGTCGATTACTGGTCTCTTGTCGCTACACGACCGCCTGTGTGGACTATAGTCAGGAACTCCTATCCGTCTTTTACTCAGGACAGCTCGGTGAACGCCGTTGCTATGCGATCCTCTGGACCTCTTTACGGGCCTACGGCCCGCAATACCGACTAATTCACTTTATTAAATTGTTAACTTAGGTGCGAATATCCCCCCTCGAGTGGGAATGAAAGTTTGAAGCGGTCACAGAACCACGAGTTTGAGGTCCTGGCGTTTTAAACAAGCCTCCATTGTCGGAGGTTGGCTTAGTGCTTAAGGGATGTCGCTCATGTTGACGTGCAGCTGTTTCATGCCAGGAGGATAATTTGTGCCAACATAGCAAACATCCTCCGTCTCCATTTGGGACGGCGCTTGGTCATCTGCGGCAACTGATCTCATCTGAATCATTAGCATTTGTTGTCCCAGTCTCGCGCATCCCGGCCATGTCTCTTGTTTGCTCCCCTCCACACCCGTGTAACTAATGGTTTCTACCCTGGTGCCGATGCCCCCGTTCATATCTGGTCGGTGATCCTCGTTGCCGACGCTCATTTGCGATCTGCGTTTAAACGCAATGGGTCTCGCGGACTCCAGTCCTCCTCGGGCTCCCAGCCTGCGTCCATTTTCGATCAACGCTCGACTTGTGCTTGTTCATGGCTGTGTCCGATCTGACTTCCCGTAGGCGGCTCAGTCATAGGACTTGGCAAGCTGCAGAGAGAGGTATGTAGCAGTTGAAGGCATCCATTCAGATGTGCTAAGTCTCAAGTAATTCACTGTATGCTTGATCGTTTATCGAGCCGAAGATTTCGGCGACCTATCCAGAGGCTGCGCAGTATCTCGCTAACAAGGAAAATTGGTGCACCCCCCTCAGTGTCCTTGTATATTTACTTATGCGGATCTGCGATCGCATATTAGTTCCTAAGGCGTAGTTCGTCTGGCAGACTGCACTGGACGCGATAAACGGCGTTCCCTGTTTTCTTCCTTTGCAGAGTGTCTCAGGCCCCATGACTAGCCGTCGTGTTTCTGTCTGCGGTTTGTGGACGGTGCCGATCGACGATGCTTGAAAGAGACAGGCAACTGCTTTGGATAGCTTCCGGTGCACAGTATTGCTCACCCGACGTCCGACCGTTTTGCTGTAGGCCTTATAGTTGGTTTGAACTGCCTTGCGCCTTCTGACAAATTTCGGGAGTACCCCGAAAAAGCTCAGAAAGTTCATTTCAGCACAGACGAGGTCATAGCATCGTTTGACATGACCCAGAGCTTCACCGCGGTCCATCTGCCGAAATTGTCTTATCTTTGCTAATGACAGTGTATCTGCAAATCAAAGGTCCTTCTCGTAGACGCTAATCCCGGATGTATAAGTGGAAGGGGATTCTATGAGTGTTCTCCCCAACGGACATTTTACATCCACACTTATCCGCATTTTCGGGGATAAAAGAATGTATGGAAAATATGAGGTCCCGAACGTCTATTTTGCGATGTTTTATAGGTCCCTTGCCGGCCTTTTCGTAGGGATCTCCTTGTTTGGACGTTGGCATGCAGACAGGAAACTCTGACCTTCAACCGATAGCCAGTGGATACTAGGGCTGTGCTGTTTCGGGATTACTAAATGTACCCATCGTCCAGTAATCCAGTAGGTAGTCTCCCTTGACTGTATGTGGACTGGTACGTACAAACAGTTACGTAGATGAGCTCGGACCCTCTTTCCAAACGGTGACCGAATTACACCGTTGGCTTACTACCGTCCAAGCCACGACTCCTAGCGCGCCATGCTTATGTGAAGTGAGTCAGACTTATTATAAGGGGAAATGCGCTGCACTGCCCAGAGGGAGAATGCCTCATTTTAGGTCTCACTCTCTCCTTACTAACGTACTCCTAGTCAGTTCGACTGATGGTGAAATTTGACGCAGTGACTGGCGTGGCTTAGGGCCTCCGCATGCCTTGCATGCCCACGCAAGAAAATGTACTAGTCGTTGCCGATGTTTGGCGGACACCACTGTAGGGTTGATTTGTAAGTGGTGGGCGGCGCTAATGTGTGTGTGTGTGTGTGTCCGCAAAGCCCCGTGCGGTGACTGAATGCACGGCGGCAGTGTGGCAGGAAAGGCGTGCGTGACGATTGTTGGTTGGGGCTCAAGACACCGTTTCTCCAGTCCCATTGCAATCAGGCCTGTGCGTGGTTCAAGTGTGCGTTCACAGTGGGACAAGTTGGCACCGAGTCTGTGCTGTTGGTGATCGTCCCCTGTGTCCTGTCAGTGTCCGCA
>CACRXP010001406.1:50295-64191 GCA_902702965.1 Spirometra erinaceieuropaei | reverse complement strand
AGGAGGAAGGAAGTGGTGGGTCAGAAGAATTATCAGGGTTAGTTGGCGGCGGAGAGGAGGAGGAAGAGGCAGACGGAGGGACGATGGTTGGTGCAGTTCGAGAGGCGCAGTTAATCCGAAGATGTCCAACAAGTCCGATTCGAGCCCGGAATGTCCGTTGACATCGAGGACACGTTGGAAGCGGTTGTGCGGCGGCGTTGCGCACTGGGCGAAGTTCTGATTTGCGGGCTTCACGTTTCGCTTTGGCGGCAGCGATGCGGTTGGCTTCGTAGATCGCAGCGCCTGTCTTCACTGTCCTCCTCCAGGTCGGTCGATCGAGTGCGAGCTCCTCCCAGTTGGTCGGGTTGATTTGCAGGCATTTCAGGGAGGACTTCAGGGTATCCTTGTAACGGCGAATTTGACCTCCTTGACGGCGAGAACCCGTCGAGACGTCTCCGTAGAAGAGTCGTTTGGGTAGTCGCTCGTCGTCCATGCGCACAAGGTGGCCTCTCCAGCGCAGCTGAATTTGCCTCAGTATGGTGTAGATGCTGAGGATTTCCGTCCGTTCCAGCACATCCGTGTCGGGGATTCTATCCTGCCACTTTAGCCTCAGGATGCGACGAAGACAACTGAGGTGGAAGTGGTTCAGACGACGTGCCTGCTTTGCGTACACCGTCCAAGTCTCCGCTCCATACAGTAGTGTCGGCAGGATGACGGCCTTGTACATCTTCAGCTTCGTGCTCAGCTGAAGACCGTGGCGATTCCAAACTGTGCTTTGGAGGCTACCGAAGGCTTGACTGGCTTTCGAGATCCTGTTGGCGACTTCTTCGTCGATCTTGGTGTTGCGGGAGAGAGTACTGCCCAGGTACGGGAAGTTCTCTACCACTTGCAGTTGGGTCCCATTCACGCTGATTTGCGGCGGCGTGTTGTGGGCTGTGACTGAATGGGGTGGCGGTTGGTGCATCACCACCGTCTTCTGTGTGTTGATGACCAGACCGAAGTTCTCGCAGGCGGCGGAGAACAGGTCCGTGCTCCGTTGCATCTCCTCTTCCGAGGTGGTGTTCAGGGCGCAGTCGTCGGCGAAGAGGAGTTCGTGAACGGTGGTTGTGGATACGCGCGATTGGAAGTGCATCCGCCGTTGATTCAGGAGGTGACCGTCCGTCGTGTAGGCGATGCGGATCCCGGGGCGTTCGTCGCGGTAGGCGTCCATCAGCATGGCAGCGAACATAAGACTGAAGAGGGTAGGCGTCAGTACGCAGCCCTGCTTCACTCCATTGGTCACTGCGAATGCCTCTGAGACAGCTCCGTTGTCCGTGACTCGCGCCATCATACCGTCGTGCGGCTGACGCACCATCTGAGTGAATCGCTCCGGACAGCCGAATTTCTGCACGATCTTCCACAGTCCTTCACGATTCACCGTGTCGAAGGCTTTCGTCAGGTCCACGAAGGTAGAGTACAGGTGGGTCCGCATCTCCTGACACTTCTCCTGAAGTTGGCGGGCGGCGAAGATCATATCCGTGGTCCCACGATGACGACGGAAGCCATATTGGCTTTCCGGCAGAAGGCCCTGTTCCAGATGGTTATTGAGGCTGTTGAGAAGGATGCGGGCGAAGATCTTCCCGGCGATGTTCAGCAGGGAGATGCCGCGGTGATTGTCGCAGACTTGGTGATTCCCTTTGCGCTTGCGCACGATGGTTGCGTCTTTGAAATCTTGCGGGACTTCACCTTGACGCCACATCTCTTGGAAGAGCGCAGTCAGGTGCTCCATCAGTTGGGGACCTCCGTGCTTGTAGACCTCAGCAGGGATTGCATCCGATTCGGGTGCTTTCCCGCTGGAAAGCTGTTGCACGGCCCTGATGGTCTCCTGGAGAGATGGCGGGAGGTCGAGGTCCACGTTGGTCTCCACTTGCGATAAACGCTCGATGGCGGCGTCGGAGATGACGGAGGGGCGGTTTAGGACGCCTCGGAAATGCTCGGCCCATCGCTGCAGGATTTGCGTCTTCTCAGTCAGGAGAGTGTTGCCGTCGGCGCTGAGGAGAGGAGCAGTGCCCTTTGTCGGCGGACCATAGACAGCTTTGATCGCAGAGAAGAAGTTCTTCCATTCGTTGCGGTCCGCGTACCCTTATATCTCCTCAGCTTTGCGAGCAGTCCAGGCGTCCTGCATCTCGCGCAGTCGTTGCTGAAGCTGGCGGCGACTGCGGTAGAAGGCAGCTTTGTTGTCCTCAGTGGGGTGATCTACGTAGGCTTGGTGTAGGCGGTTCTTCTCAGCTAGCAGATTTCTGATGGCGGCGTCGTTGTCGTCGAACTAGTCCTGGTGTTGGCGGGGAGCGCGACCAGGGACGGCGAGGGCCGTCGACTGGACCGTGTCTCGCAGTTGACACCAGCGGTTCTCCACGGAGGCGTTCTCGGCAGCGGCGGCGTCGTCGGCGGCAGCGATTGGAAGGTTGTCTAGCCTTTGAGCTAGCTCATTGCTGAAATGGAGATGGTGAGCGGGCAAAGACAACAAGGCAACATTCAGCTTACCTGGGGGTCGCTTACCTTGTGGTCTCCTGCGAGGCTGTAGGCGAATACGCATCTTCGAGATGACGAAGCGATGGTCGGTCCATCCGTCAGCACCCGCGATCGCCTTCGTCACCAGCACGTCCCGCTGATCTCGCCTCAGGACGAGGACGTAGTCCAGCAGGTGCCACTGGTGCGACCGAGGATGCCTCCAAGTGGCCTTCTCTCGCTCCGGCAGACAGAAGAACGTGTTCGTCAGGATGAGGCGGTGTTCTGCGCAGGTGCGGCGCAGGTGCGGCGCAGGTGCGGCGCAGGTGCGGCGCAGGTGCGGCGCAGCAGCAGACCATTGTCGTTTGAGCCGCGGAGGCCGTGGGGACCCAGCAGTCCTCTCAAGGCAGTATGGTCTGTGCCGACGCGGACGTTGAAGTCACCAAGGCCAATCAACTTGTCCGCCTTCGACACAGTCGCCAAGAGGGCGTGCAGGTCCTCGTAGAATTTGTCTCTGACGGAGTCGGGGTTGGTCATCGTCGGAGCGTAGGCGCTGATGATGGTGGCAAATTTGCCCCCACCCCAGAGAGGCAGGCGGAGGCTCATCAGGCGATCGTTTATGCCCTGCGGCAAACAGGACAGTCGTCCCACGATGTCGTTCCGAATGGCGAAGGCGACGCCCGCGTCCCGTCGCTCTGCTCTGGGTCGACCGCTCCAGAAGAAGGTGTAGCCGGCACCCACCTCCTCCAGTTGGCCTTGTTCGGAGAAACGGGTCTCGCTGAGTGCGGCGATGTCCACCTCGTAGCGCGCCAGTTCTCGTGCCACTAGCGCCGCCTTCCGTTCCGGTCGGTTGCTCCTCGGATTGTCTAAAAGGGAACGAACATTCCAGGCTGCCAGAGTGAGCGGGCTCACCCTGCCAGTCTGGTGACAACGAGTGGGGCGACGGAAAGGAGATGCAGAAGAAGGTGATGAAGGAGAAGAATAGGCAGAGAAAGAGGTAGAAGAGGTAGGATGAGGAGAATGAGTATGGTTGTTGTTGTTATTGGTATTGTTGTTGTTTCGATTTTGATTGTTTCGACCATGACAAGACGTCTGCAGCCCTGGATAGCCTGGAGACGGCGTTGTACCCAGCAATGTTTAGGCCACCTTTTCTAGGCCCTTCCCCTCGTGGGGGCTGGCAGTGCCGCCCCTGTATCGGGCTGCCCATGTGCCGTTGTGGCACGGCCGAACTCCACTATGGGACCACGACTTCGGGTTGTAGTGGAGAGCGACTCCAATTCGCCGTAAGCGGCGGTCTCCGACGGCGTAGGTGGGCGCTTCAAGGCGATGTCGATGTGGAGATCCATCCCGTCACCGGCTGTCCAGCGGCGTGCAGAGACGAACCACGTCACGACGGTGCCGTCGCAAGGTTCCATCCGACCTTCCATCCAGCGGAATCCGCAAACCCTGTGCACACGGCACAGCGCACAGGGCCCCCTCACCTGGTTTAGCCCGCCCGTTCGAGACGGTTGCTCGGGGTGTGGCCGCTGAGCAGAGCCCAGCTACGTGGAGCCACAGGTGAGAGTTGAGTGTCAGCAAGTGGACGCTAGGCGCAGTCTCACCTGCAAGCAAGTGAGCGACCACCACGACTATTACGTGAACCCACCACTGACACCCCTACACCCCAGGCGGATATGTAAGCTGTGAATTAATGACACTATGGATGTTTATCATGACCTTTTTACAAGTGATCATGCATTAATTCATTGTCGCCTTCCAGTTGCCATTTCCGCAAAGCCAACAGTACAACGTAGTATTTTTGACTTTGGTAATGTTAACAAGGAATTAGTAAATAACTTTAAAAGCACTCTTGAGTAGTACAGTATTTTTTCAATTATGATCTAATTTATTTCATCAATTTATTACAACGCGTAACAGAAGGTCTTCTTGACCTTATTCCTCGGAAGATGTTCAAATCGAAGGCTAATTCCGCCGCTGTCCCACACTTTCTTAAAAACAGACTTAAAAAGTTACGGAAACAGTTAAATATCCTTCTGTGAGCTCATTATCAGTTCATCTCAGAATCGTTGAAATATTTGAGCTAGCTTCGAAATGAGGCTCGCGCAAGATAGGCGAAGAGAGTCTTTAGCTATTAATGACGTGAGTGCTTCTAAATCAGTTGCTCAGCTTTTCCGTCAAAGATCATCTGCTAAGTCCCACCAAGTCATTCCGTCTTTGCTTATTACTAGCGATGCTTTCATTACAGAGGAGTCAGGCAAAGCGGAGATTTTAAATTAATTCTTTGCCAAACATTTCACTATTGAAACTGATCCGATCCCTTTAATTCCTCCGTTGTCTTATGCTTCTCTTAGCTTCATTAATTTTTCTCCTGAATGTGTTCAAAAACTGATAAACCATCTTCTTTACTCTCACTCAGTAGGTACGGACAATATCCCAAACTCTTTTTTAAAACAGCTATGAGATTTTCCTCCTCTGCTTAACAAAATCTTTTCAGTATTTCTCGTAAATAGCTTCTTCCTTGAATATTGGAAAACTTCTATTATTATTCCAGTATTTAAGTCTGGCTGTCGTTCTGACGTACAGAACTATCGAGGTGTCCATAAAACACCCTCTCTCACCAAAATCTTTGAAAAAATTGTCGCTGTAAAAATTATCGACTTCTGCATAGCCAATCGAGTTATAAGTTCTTCCCAGCATGGTTTTTTACCAGATCGCTCTCGTGAAACATGTCATCTCTCGTTTGCCAATCTACTTACCTCTCTTCGTAATGATCATCTATCTGTTGTCGTTATTTATTTTGATCTTAGTAAAGCCTTTGATAAAGTACCACATAAAAGATTCTCGGTTAAATTAGAAGCTATGGGAATTCGCAGTCCACTAATAGACTTTCTCAGGTCATAACTGTCTGATCGTAAACAAAAGGTTTTGGTGGGATCTTCACATTCCAGTGAAAGCCCTATTGTAAATGGTGTCCAACAAGGTACCGTTTTAGGTCCCCTTTGATATTTCTTCAGCAGTTAAACATTCTCAATCATTTATTTATGCCGATGATCTCAAATGTGTATATTCTTTCAAAAAATTTACGAGCCTTCATTGCCTGGAGCAAATTCATGCTGACTTGCTTGTTCTCTCAGCTTGGAGCTCAAAATGGCTAATGGAATTCTCTCCGTCTAAATGTCGCTATATGTGTTTTGGACCTGATAGGCTACCCCAACCAGTGGTCTTTCGAGGCACACCTATGACTGAATGTACCACCATTAAGGATTTAGGTTTAAGCTACATTAGTAATCTCGATCTCTCGCCACACGCTGACAGAATTACAGCCAAAGCTGCCCAGATTTGTGGCTTTATTTCTTACAATTTCTATCTTTCTGAAATTAAATTAAGGCTCTATCGTATGCTTGTACTTCCCACTCTCGAGTATTGTTGCCCATTCTTCGGCTTGATGAATGAGGCTAGTCGTTTAAAAATGGAAAATGTCCAAAGACGTTTTTCTTTACCGACGTCTTCCGGTGATCATTTTCGGTATAAGGGACTTCTGTCTATCATGCCGGGTGGTGGGGGGGGGGGGTTGGAGAATTGGGTTTCAGTGCCTCCAAGGTCCATGCATCATATTCTTCGCCACAACTTCATGCGAATCATTGTCGACGTCGATATCAGGTAATTCCGCGCATACTGTGTCGTCGATTTCGTTGGAGGCGATCTTGTTATAGAGCCAGACCAGGAAATTTGCATGGGGCAGTCCCCTTTTTTGCTGTTCCACCTAATACATCCAGCAGCGCACAGAATCAACCACCTCGTGTTTCACCATGAAGTTCATCAGCGATTGCAGTTTCTTCCTGAAACTACGTGCTGTGATGTCATACCTATTTACCGTCGATAGCCAGGAGATAAGAGCTGATAAGCATCCCTTAAGCTGGATTGCATGTGAGTGTCATGAGTAGGTCTGGACGTCCGCACTGGCAAACGCAAGCAATTGCACCTCGAGCGTACTCGAACATTAGACCTGGCCTGGAATGCTGTTCGTTTTCATTTAGCCTCATGCGTGCTACTGAGCGGAAGAAAATAGAATCCGTTAAACACTTTTTTACTAAGAGAATTTTAACCCCGGAACACCGACATTTGTCTTACCAAGAACGTTGCCGGCTTACAGGCCTCGATCCTTTATGGTTCCGTAGATTACAAAAGGGACTATTTTTGCTATTTAAACTCTTATATAATCACACATTTAACCCACTCACCTCTTTAAGACATCATATGCACTCACGACGTAACAGTCACCGTGAGGTCTTTTTATTTCTGCCTCTGGCACGTACTGTTAAATATCGTCGGTTCTTTTCTGTAAATGCAATTGCTATTTGGAATAAACTACCCATGAGTGTGAAAACTCTGCAAAATTTTCCTTTATTTAAGAGAACTATTACTCGATTTTTGCATTCAGAAAAGCTCCCACAAATTTTGTGTGCCGAAAACTCTGATCGACTGTACCGTAGCGATGGCGTTTGTGGTCTCTGAACACTATTGCCGGTCTCACCAGCGGTTCCTCAACGCCTCTACTTTGGCTATCCGCAGCTTCATGAAAGGAATTTGACGTCCGATGATCTCCGATACCGTGCAACCTCCCCCCTTCTTGACGGTCGATATTCTACCACCGCCGGCAATTTTTTCTCCTGAGCCCTCCAAACCATAAAAACCACCATCAACTATATTTTTATCCCTTTAGCTCAGGAGTTTTTTTCACTGCCGGTCGGATTTATGTTTAATCGCTTCCCTTGACAATGCCTGTAAAATGGCGTTAAATAAAAAATTTATTTATTTATTTAACATATGGCGTGGACTGTCTGTATATGTGGATGACGAAAGCGTTAGCCTTACAACGTTATCTGTATTACCGTCATTTACAACTGCATCATGCAAAGCAATGTATCCTTCAGAGCGCAGCTTGGTCTGATTCAAGCAAAGGTAAAACAGGCGTGCAGTTTCGATTTTTGCATGCATATCCACTATGCAGTGATGAAGCAATTTACGGGATTTCAAAAGGGCGATTACTAACATTCTGTCGAATCATAAGTCGGTAGCAGTAGTGGTTCATTGCGCTGCATTTCATATGCGTTACCTCGTCACTGACTAGATTTGTCATCTTAACGTTGAAGTAATATATATTACTTGTTATTGGTAGGATATTTATTTTTAAGATTACTTGTTCAGCTGCAATTCGTGAACACGCTGCCTTCTCAAATTGCGCCGTTGACACAATTCGTAAGAGTGCAATTGATTGGTTCCACGGCGCGCGTGACAGATACGGTGGCCGATCAAAGCGGAGAGACAATACCACTGCAAATGCCACGGTAAATTAATTGACTTGAGTCTTTATAAGCCACTTTCAGCTTCCCGTCAGCTACACCTCAGCCGAAGAATATATGATACAATCTACTTCCGAGGACACTGTAAGTGAGCGTTTCTTTATATCTATTAAACCTGCATTTATTCGAGCCTATCAACTTCAAACTACTTAGATCATAAAATATACTACTAAAATGCCTTATTTCAGTAGTATGTTTTTTGACAATTTAATTAATAGGACGCTGTGCTTTATTTTATTGTAGATACCCGCCACCGACATGGAAGGATTACCAGATATGTCCCTTGAGAGGAAATGACTATTTGTACGTATCAAATTTTCATCTTTATCGATCAATAAATTTTCTTTAACTAATAAATGCCGTTCAAGTGTGCTGATGGACATGGTTCGTTGGGGGGTTTGCAATCACGCGTGCAGGTCCGCTAACGGTCGCGGGAGATATTGGCTTTGGGAAGGCGAGCCGGAATGAAACATGACATATTTGGCGAAATGGGTTCGCTAGAAGGTAACAAAGGAATAAAATAGGACAGATAGGAAAGGGGTGATCAGGATTATAACGCGAGTAATTAGACGTTAATGGATCGGCATTACGGTCAGACAGTCGAATATGGCCATGGGTGGGGGCAAAAAACGATAACTATAAGGCGTCCCCCTGCGCATTTTTTTTGTCTATGAGGGGGCCAGAGGGGGCCACATCGGGGATTTGCCCCGCCATAGCCCCCTCTCCAGCCCCCTCATAGCCCCCTCTGGCCCCGCCATAGCCCCCTCATGAGGCGGGGCCATGAAGGGGCCAGAGGGGGCTAGTGCTGGCAGGGATATCCCTCGGCACCATCTCGAAAAGTAAATGGATACTGCGTTGAAATCGGTCTCCGACTGCCCGTATATATGGTATAAACTTGCCCTAAAATCATTAGTTTTCTAACAGTTGTTGTCGTACCGTCGTTTACAGCAGCATCACACAGTGTGAATGCTGAGTACGGAGGCGTGTTGGACGCTGGTCTGCTGTTTCCTCGCTGGCGCCATTCGGTCACTCCCAGATGATAGTGTTCATTCTGTTGTGAACGAAACAGGCCTGAAGCTGCAGAACGCGGTAGCCGTGGCCGTAACCGGACTTCCGCAAGCCGAGCTGCACAATACTGAGCTGACATTGGGCGACAGCCCCATTATGTGGGTTTTGTAGGGGGAAGGGTCTGGTGTTAATTGCATCCAGTCCTCACCCACGAGCATCCACGAGGTAGCGGTGAGGGCCCTATTATATGGACGGGTACAATTTTAAGTGGCGTCAAAGTGTTGCGCGTTTTTTTGGCCCAGGGGTGGTTTGCTCTGGCGGCCCATATTGCATCGGCCCAGAGAGGGTGGAGGGCCTGCTCAAGTGCCTGCAGTGTGGGTGGTGGGGTGAGCGCGGCTGTCGGGCGGAGCACGTGCGTTTGAGCGAATGTCGGTCAAGTGGCCACAGTCTGAGCGCTCATGTGTCCGCGCGGATGTAGGCCAAGTGGCCGCAGCATGTGGCGTTATTAGGCCGGAAAAAATCCGGTTTTTTGCCCATCACAGGCCTACCATCTGCATAATTACAAAATTGAATAGACAAAAACCCAGCCCTATGCGCTAGTCAGGTTGTGTCCAAATTTTAGCGCAATCGGTGCAGTACTTTCAGAGATTACATATAACACATAAAAACCCTTCCATTTGTATATATATATAGATTCTGCTAAATTTCGACATCTTCGACTAGAACTTGGGAGGACATTCCAGATAGTCGCATATCTTATGGAGTTAAGACTTGAGCGTCGGCACCTTTTGAAGTTGTAGAATCTTATAATATCTTCGTGATTTCCAGCGTTTGGGGGGCGTTTTGGTTTTTTAGTAAATTTATTTTGAGAACATCTCGGTTATGTTTGATCTTGGATGGGAAATTTAGACCATTTTGGAGTCTTTTGATACAGATGGGTCGAAGATCGCATTTATGATGAAGTATCGACCCTGGGTGCCATGACATTTGGATAAATATTTAGTAAAGCGCCTTTGAATACATTCTACTTTCTTTCGTCCATCCAAGGGCATTAAGCTAAAGAAAATTGAGCAGTTATCTAGGAGAGGTAAAGAGTACACTTTTAAAAGTTATAGTTTCAGTGCATCTAAGGTGAAATTTTTAAATCTGAATCCGCACAGGTGAGTGGCTTTCGGGGATATTTATTAAGCATAGGGGGATAAACCAAGGGTATTTGTATAGCTCAAACCTAAGTCCCTTATTGATTGCCCTTCCTAATTTCATTATCCTGGAAAATTATGGGAAAATTTTTGTGGGTCAAAAATCAGGAGATGGCATTTTTGCCGGTGAGAAAGGTATTTAGCTTTGACCACTACACTCGCAAAGTTTGCTAAGATCAGTTTTGATTGTTCTGTGCATATTGGCCGCTGTATGCTTGTTATATGTATGTAGGAGTTTAAGGTCGTCTGCACATGAAAACTTTTTAGCTGAGATGGATATGGATGATAAGTCATGAATATATATGACAGATAGAAGGGGGCCCATTATAGCGCCCTGAAGTACTCCATTGGTAGTGTGGGATGGTTCTAAGATCAAGTTTCGAATCTTTACCACTTGAAATCGGTTTTGAACATTGGATTGGGGAAAATCGAGAATAGTGTACAGAGTATGTCTACTCGTTTTAAAATTTACTTGAAAGTATGTTTTTACTTGCTGTGCTAGAATCCTAAGATGGGGCCCGTGACGATTCGAGATGGAAATCTACGGCGACCGAAATCCTGGCCGGAGTGGAGATCGGATGATTAACTTTACTTTCGATTTTGGTGTCCTACAAGAGCGTATTATCTAGTTGGGCGAATTTGTCCACTTTTTAGGATGAGCGAGTTCAGGCTGCTGTGAGGGCCATTTTCTCTGGTGTAGGTCGATACCCAACCCGACGCGGGCGCAGCCGGTGTCGAAGAGGTCCAAACTAATTTGCACACCCGTTCCTTTCGCGGTGTTGAGCGGGCAATCGTTCTCAGAGCGGACTTCATAGGCAGTGGTTTTTAATAGCTGCGTGGATGCTTACATACGTAGGATATTGAGAAGTCGATCGTTAGTCCTGTAGTGGATGTCGATTTCTGGGCACTCTTTACGGTAAGCATCCATCGGCATGGAAGTGGACACGAAGCTGAAGTGTGTGAAAGCGGGTACGCTGATCTGCTCCATCCCACTGTTCACAACAAACGCTTCCGAGAATGCCCAGTTCTGCATGATGCGCAATACTTGTGTGAAGTACTCCGAACATCCGCATTTCAGCATTATTTCCCAGAGTCCATCGCGACTGACTCAGTCGAAGGCCTTTGTCAGAGCAACGAAAGAAGTGTAAATGTTGATATGCATTTTCTGATATATTTCTTGTGTCTGGCATGCCGCAAAGGTTATGTCAGCAGTTTCGTGACCCTGAAAAACTGCCACTGGCATTCTGGGGTGGGTCCTTGTCCCAGGTGCGTCTCCAGACAATTGAGGAGGCGCGAAGAGTTTTTCTGTGATGTTGAGAAGCAAATTGTCTCTGAGATTGTTGCAACCCTTGCATAAATCCAACAAAACGGGCGAAGACTCCGTGAACAACTATAGTAGCTCATTAGCCTGGAGCCCATAACTCCTAACAACATCCTTTATGGAAGCAGTTAATCTCTTAAACCCTACCGTAGCTATAAGTCGGAAACCTAAATTGACCAACGATGCCTGCTTATGAAACTACTTATCCCAGACTTCCTTTTTAATTTAACTAAATAGTCTTAAAAACAACTACATGCCCCCCCCCTAATTTATTTAAATAAACTCGGACAAATTATAAATATCCACGATCTAGTTATTAAAATGTAAATAAAAATGACAATAGCAGCAGAGCATCGGGTATTAGTTTCCCAAACGAACAGCTCACATTTTTAGAAGAAAATATTTACTCTTCAGCCGACCGAATTGACAGAATGTATCCCTAGCGAGATCTATCTTAGTGAATAAGTGTTTTAGTGAAAAAGGTCTGAAACAACTTTCCAAAGCCATCTCATATGGGACAGGCATGATCCCACCATGCACTCCGATGCATATAATGTATGTCCCAATACTTCTATCTAAGGCATTCGCTCTTCTCCAGCCAACTGCAGTCCTTCCAGATGCTTCCAGATACTCGAAAATCGGACCTATCCTTGGAAACGGTAGCCGATCTGATAGCCAAAGTTATCGCTATGTTCACAGAACAACGGCAGTGTCTGAGATCATTGAACCATAAACCTCCCTCTCAACATGCCTTTTCACTGCTCGCTGACCGTTTTTATATCTGACTGTTTATTCTGCAAACGTGAACTTAATGGTGTACAGAATCTGTTTATTTGTTTAAAATTTGCTTGAAAATTTATTCTCACTCGCTATGATGGGACCATCATGGGTCTAAAATAAATTTTTTTTGTTTATTTTTTCATGTTAGTCCAGGCATCTCACGGTCTTTGCGGTCTTTTGTTGTGATGGCCCGGCATGACCGCACTTCGTTCTGTCTGTCGCCCCTCCCTTTCATTGATTTATTTCAGACGTTCCGGTGTTCAGCGTGAATGATCATACGCTGAAAATAACTGACGATGTGTGCTTTAGTGTGCCGGCGTCTACGGGTTTAAAATTGGATTCGAAATCCGTAATCTATCGTCTTGGGAGTTTAAGTTAGTTTCAGTTTCGACTTCAGCTTCAGATTATTTGAGAGAAACAAAGGTGTTTAACTTTTGAACTCCCTGTTCGTTACAAGGAAGAGAATTTTATCAAAAATTTGAATATGGACACGTCAAACGGCTAAAAAAGTCTTTTCTCAGATTGGCAACGTTTCCGAAACCACTCAGATAACTGGATTGTTCCAAGTGTTAAAAACATTTATATTCCTAAATGTGCCGTACAGTAGTCAGTCTATGGGTACTTGGTGCGATCTCAGTTTCTGAGGTAGACGAATTGAATGCCGACACTCACATTCAACGGACTCGGGATAAGAATAAAAAATGCAAGCAGTAATAAAATAGTATTAATAAACTGTTCAAGCGAAATGCAAGGACGATATCGGTTAGGTGACATTATGAAGTTTAGTGGTATACTGGCCCAAATTGCGGCTAAAAGTCTCTACGGCGGTGGATATGACGACATCTGCAGGCAGAACATTCCAAGCCTCGAACACTCTGTTTTAAAAGAAGAACTTCCATCGCTATCCTTCCCCCATAGCGACAATTTTCGCGGTTTTTGATGTCATCTCCCGCATTCCGACCTCATGCGGTCTGTCGACGCTCACGGCGGAACCCTCCGTATTCACTGTCTACTAGTAGTTCGGTCGTACCTCCCTTCCTCACTGCTCGGCTGAGCTCGAAGCGTGCTGTGGCCGATCGCATCTCGGTTCCTCTCGTCTGGCCTCTTTGACGCGGCGTACCAATCCGGCCCAGACGATCTGAGTTGTGAATCCCGTATACAATGCCATTTGCAAGCCAGTCCTGTCTGACCCACATTCGTACCCATCAAGGCGGACATTTATTGATACCCTGACGATGACCGACAACGTTCCGTTATATACCGCCACCTACAGGCCAGTCCTGCTCGCTTTTTTCTGTTATTATTTTTAAAGAGGGGTTTTTTCTCCTGTAAAATTAATCCAATCATTTTTAACTTTTTCCGAGGAGTTTTTTTTCACCCCTCAATCTTCATGTTTCTCAATGGACTTCTAATTCAGAAACTATGAATTGCATTTTGTAAAGATTCAGCCTACCTCGTCTAAAACTCGCATGCAAATTTATTTTAACTTGCATTGATGGGACCCCGACGGGTCTTTAATAAAAATTATCTATCTAAAAATTATCTATCTATTCCTCATGTCCAGCCTGTCGTCAGTCAAACGTATTTTAAATAGATGTCCTCGGAGGTTCATTGTAATTGCTAACTCAAAGAAATCAGCAGGTAAGCGACAGCAGTCCTGGCCGCGCATTTTAGGGAATGTTTGTATAATGTCGCTTTTAGCTCTCTGAAACGCAGTAGAAAAAGGCCGAGATTGGACAGCTTTGTTTCGTAGGGTAGT